>JAHZNI010003558.1:0-11223 GCA_027744415.1 Seira ritae | reverse complement strand
TTGATCTAGAGAGTAAACAATTTAATGAGTAAGAAATTGATCATGGGACTCTATGAACTCATGTGACATCACGAAATAATATAACAATACAAATTAAACGTGCCAATTAATTTTAGGGATGAATTGACATTTCGAGGCCAGGATATTCTTTGAAACCCATCGGATTTACTTGGAAAAGTAATGCAAGCAGTATAAATTAGATGCATGTATGTTGTTCGTAAAGCCATTCAGAAAGCACTCCATTCAAATGTGTGCAACGTGCAACTCTGCTTCCTTTGCAAGTAAATTGAACAATTTGTAGCATTTAGCGTTTTTTTGTCATTTTCTCAAGCTTTTTTCTGCAGGAGACAATGCAACATTTTGAAGTAAATAGTGTTGTTTTACAGAAAAAAATGAATTAGCTAGCTGCTTAAAGAAAGAAAAAGCATGAGAAATGGGAAAGAAAGGGAACTTCTGTTCTGTTCCCATTTTTACGGACCGATGGCTGTTGAGCTAGAATTTGTTGGTGATGATGTTGCTGCTGTTGCAGTTGTTGGAGTTGCTGCTGACAAGAGCTGTTCGTAAGCCATGCTGAGAAGACAATGGCAAACGAGAGCATGCCAGCGATGGCCACAGCGGCGATCGCGACAATCTTCGCCACTTGGACCATCGGTGTTGTCTTCAATGGACGGTAGGCCTGAAAATAAATAATAAGATCTCAACATTAAACCCTTCTCTTTATTTAAGAAAAAACTAAAAAGAATCCTTCAGAAAATACATGCATCCATCCATCAATCGACCCTTCTTCACGATTACGATCCCTTTTCACTTGCGACAAGGCCGAAGGTGAGGTGAACGTCCCAACAATGAGAAAATGTTGTGAAATCCATGAAAATGCGTTACGTTATGCATAAAATTTCTAGATGCCACCAAACATCATCACACAGTACCGCTACCTGTTTTTGTTTCTTCGTCTTTATTGTTCATACAATTTCAGTAAATTTTTGATGGCCGAGTCTAATGGATGAGTTTAACGTAACCAATCTGTAATGCATACATACCTACATTGCATTTGCGTCAAGTCATTTTGATTTGTAAGGCATAGACTTGTACACACATATCTAGCTACGCACAAATTTCAATTTGCGATTAACTTTGAAAATGACAAGTCTTTTGCATCGGCAACTTTATAATTTCTGATAGTTTGGTTCGGCCAGCTTGACAGAAATTGGAGTGATGGTTACAATCAAAGTTGTAATGTAATGGATTACCTTTATCATGTTGTCATTTTAGTAATTCAGCTCATGATCTATGTATTTAGCATATGCATCAGATCAGGGAAGTATTCATATGTGCAGAATATTATGAGTAAATGCATCCAATCGAAAATTGCTCTCTTCTTCAAACTTACAAATCATTATCGTGCGCTTTTCTAATTTTAGAAGTGCGTCTATAAAAAGCGTTTGGATTCAACAATGATTTTTAGCGAAACCCTAAACCACAACCATTTTCCTTCTTTCTTTTATTCTAATCAAGGAAAAATAGAGAGTCGGTTTAGTTTAAATTTGGTTTATAATAAATAGCATATTGTTGCGGTTATTTTCTTAATTTATTGATGATGAATAATGATACGCTGAAAAGAAGAGCTACCTTTGTTTCCCTCTTCATAATGTGACAATCTTCCTTTGTTACCTATTCTTAAAAAGGATTCTCCATCGAAACTATCACCAGATGGTTTACATTTTGGATCTAAACCGATTATTCTGATTTCACTCACTCTTAATTCACCTATTTGCATATAGTAGTGAGGAAACACTGCAATCGTTTTTGTTTGTTTGTTTTTACTTTATACTTTCATTTTCTCCTGTAGCCATATGCATTACTGAGTATATTCTCAACAAAAGATGACACATATGACATTTGCCAATATTACAATCCTTTGTCTCACGGAAGAAGGGGATTGTTTCCGGCTAAATCTACCATTTAAATTCTAAATAATTCATGTCTATTCAATTATAAAACCTTTAAGACAAATCAGACGGCTAGATTGGAATGAATATTGTAATCTTTACTTCCAGCACATTTTTCATTCTTGATTCTATTCAAAGTGTCTAAAAGACAATAGACTTAACTTAATGTTACAGACTTAATATTAGAACCGATTTAAATAATATCCTTGCATCTGACCACTCCGTTAATAATGAGTACTGAAATGTGGTATAGCTCGTCGTCATGTCATGCAACTATGATTATAATCAAGCTTGTCTTTTTTTACGGCAAACGGCGGCCGTTGTCCTGTATTAACACTCTAGAAACCACAGATACATGACATGACAGCATTTTTTATGCAATATGATCAATGATCATGAATCATATTCACAATATAGCACTCCGCACTTCCGGACTTGAGGGCATACATACGTTTTAGAATTAGAACCGACATTATCGACATCTTCATCATCACATTACATCGCTCACTCGAACTACTCGCAGAATAAAATCTACCAGTCAATTTTTTTAGATGAGGCCCATTTCAAAATAAAATTGAGGATATGCACATTAAAAAATTGTTCTACAACGCATGATTTCAGATAGCATCGATGTACACAATAAAATGCATTGGATTTTTTTAATGCATGAATTTTACCTGTGCAAATTGCAATAATAAAATCGAGTATTATTGTGACACGACACAGTATATTTTTTCAGCTGACACTTTTCACATAAAAAAGAAGGAAGCGAGACAAAAATCAATTCATGCGTTACGAACACGCATTGAGAACGCTCTTTCCTGAGTGCCCATCCATTTTTCGAATGGCTAAGCTAAAGTAAGAACATTACCTACGTCAACCTAGGTAATTCTCATGTTTTTCTCCTTCACAACGTGAATTCCTGTTACTGCCTAAAAACAATGCGATTAGCGGTACATATCTCTCATCATCGTACATGCTTTAATTGTCCGTCCACTGCATACATTGCATTTTCTAGAAAATATCCCCGACCAGTCTTCATTTTTATATAAAGTCAAAACTTATATTATATTTTATGAGGCGACTTAAAAAAACTAAAAAAAGGACACTAACTGAAATACAAAATGTCTTGCCTGTGACTATGACTATATGTATGTACTTCATATGAAATGAAATTGACAACGTACTTTGCATATTTATACGCGTTATACAATAACGGTTTTAAAAAATGTATGATCAATTAATGTGTTACGTGTGTGCGTGTGATATATTTGCATTTAAAGTTTGCAAAAATCTTATTTAAAGATGGTGGTGGTGGTAGTGGCGGCGGTGGGACATTACTCAAGCAGTTTCACTTTCGCTTTCAGTTTTTCATATTTTAAATTTAAGACAGCATCATCATCATCATTCTTGAAGCCGTTGCATGTTGCATTTTTACCTCTCAAACTCTTTCTTTTAAAAAACACATTCGTCGTCGTCGGCATCATCATCATCATGATTTAAGCACATGCAAAAGGTTTTTAGTTTTTACCATGTCACTAGTCAGTATTGCGAATCCGCAAAAAAAAAGATTGAAAATGCAGTTTAACATTATTGTGCGTTAGCTAATAATGAGAAATGTTTGAAGTATTGTGCAGTAGTCGTAGTCATAGGAATATTTTTTTCTGCGTAATAATGACTTAAGCTATGGCATGGCATACTGACATATAATAACTCCCATTCATTCCGTATGCAGAACAGAAAATCGAAAATGAAGAACAAAAAGGAATTGTGTAGTTTCATTTCGATGAAGATAAAACTGGTCGGTTGTCGACACCACTGAAGTCGTGAGGAGTGTTGTGATTGCAACGGCGGTAATTTTGTAATCTATAGTAGCCTCAGTATTACCGCCAGGCCAAGCCACATTTATTACGAGTGTAGCTCTGTCATGAGTCATAATCGTAACGTGACAATGTAGCTTTCATGTAGGTACAAGTAAAGGGGATTTCGATTTCAATTGATATAAGTCTTTTTTCAGGAGGAAGTCAAAGCTTTAAAACAATGAGTGATTTATATTTACTTTTAAATTCTAACTTCGTAGAATTATTTTTTTTCACCTGAACAGAGCTAATTTAATAAATTCTATACATGTGCTAAGAAGTATGCAAATCATATCAAACTAAATAAAATAAACTACTTGACTCACAAGTCACCTGTCCCTTGTCAGGTAAATATGTCATGCCGAAAATGGTATAGTGTATTTAGAGCCATTTAAAGTATTTTTTGTTGTTGTAATGCCCTGAATTCCTTCAATAGTTGGCTTGACGAACAAAAAAAGAAAACAAAACTGGGATGCAGTAATAATAAAAAGAGTGTTACACAATACCTGAATTAATTAAGTGTTTATTTTTATTATCCAGGTTATGCAATCATTTGAAAATAAACGTTTGCATTTACTTTGTTTTTGCTTGATTACTTTGATCTATGAGATCTTTTTTGGGCTTTGAGAGTCGAGAGGAGTAAATCTTTTTTTATCGTTCATCGTTCCCCACTTTAAGATATAGCTTTAGTTGAATCACTTTACTAGTTCAAAATTTAAGTTGTTAGTCTAGTCGATTTAGAGATAACTGAACTTATTAGGCAATTTTTGTTTTTACAACGATTCTTATCTTCTACCGAGTAAAAAGCAAGTAAAATTAGGAATATACCTATGGCCTCACTATTTTTTAAGATAAACTCCAAAAGATATATAACATTTGATAAGTGAGAAATGTGAGTTTTTCTTGAGCCAAATCCAGTGGGAGTTTACCTACCTACTTACACGGCTCTACCATAATTATTATGACTTACTCGAAAACCTAATTTTACTAATTGCATAAAAACAACTTAAGACAAAGCATTTTAAAGTACCTACTTCCCATTCGTCAAAAATAATTCCTTAGAAAGTACCTACCTACTTTATGACATGACAAAAGACTTAGGTGGGATCAGAATAGACCCAAATCCAAAAAAATAATTATGTCGAGGAGAAATGCCGCGTGGACTGTGGACAACTTGATACATATTTCATCCCTAATTTCATCGGATCACTGCAAATAAATACCCTTTTTAAAAAGTCATAAATCAGTTGTGTGAGCAGAGACAAGAGGAATTTCTGCGAGAAAAAAAATTACTATTTGGCTTCGGCTTAGCTCCTTCGTGCTATTCCTGCAAGGATAACTGCTGATTATCTCAATTATTTATAGCAAGATTTATAATATTCATGAAAAAATATAGTATAAATGCGTTGTGGTTTTTGCGCGAAAATCATACTCAAAATAATCATAACAACAATGGGCGTGAAATAAACTAGTATTTATTTATGCAAACCAGCAAGCAAGAAAACAACAGCCTCCCCACATTATGCGTATCTCAAGGGGTACGGTAGTAAAACTTGAGAAAAATTTAATGAACGTTGAAGGATATTTTTTTAAAATATGCGAGTGAGCTAAAAGTTGATGTAATCCATTTCTTAAATAAAGGGAGAGTTGGGCTGAAACTGAAAGTGAAAATGAAATGTAAAATAATACTCATGCCTTTTCCTTGCCTTACCGATTTGCTTCCCTTCAAAAACTGATATTAAGTGCAGCTCATATCCCTCAACTACTTCATATGCAACTTCAAAACTCAAGCTGAAGTCTAGACTTTAGGCCTTTGTTCGATTCTCTTTTGCATATAATTGAATTGAATGCGTGTGCGTATTATTATTGTTGTTATTATTATTAACACAGGCAGTGTACAGGATGTCGATTGGACTAGTAGTAGAGGAATGAGAATGAGAGTGAGTAGCGTAGGTTGCATTTTTTATTTTATGCGACTGACTTCTTATCTCTCTATTTTTCTGCTGTTAGGTAAAGCGGAAGAGTTTGCAATTTAAAAGCTATTTTAGATTAGCATACAAAATGCCCCTTTATCTTTGTGCAATTGTATACTTCAATGAACAGCGCAGTTCCAAATATTAAAAAGGTAGTCCTCGGATATTTAATTCTTTTCATACTGATTTCAAAATCATGGGAAATTTGCTATTCTTCCAAACACCCAAAACCAGAATCGATAAAATACGCAGCACGAATTAATCTCCATTCATCAGATCTAATTTGACTTAACTGGTATGCTAGTCTGAAAAATACAAGGTCCAATCGTAATATCAGCAGTCATCTCATCATCACATCACTGAATGATTGTCAGTCCTAGTCCTGCATTCGCCTTTAAATCAAGCGCAAGGTAAAAATAGGACTACTAGAGAATGATCACTTGTTGCAGACGAAACACGTACGCAGACAATATGAAAGGAAAAATGCAGGACGAATCGAACAAGCGCGATTTAGACGGAAACCTCTGTGTTTGCGGCTCTTCAGGCCAGATTAGAGCTGAAAGGCTGGCCCTTTTCCTTTCATTCAGAGATACAAGATGAATCCATCACTCCAGCGTCTTGATACCAATACTTGATACCAAATGTAGGTCAACTTTCCGATGCGAGCAAAAATAGAATGAGCTTTTAGGTAAACCTCAAATACAAAATGATTGACTAGAGTAATGGATACGTTCAACTTCAAGTCAAATGGACCTATGCCTTAATTCTTTTCGTATTGTCATCTTAATGACCAGCGCTAGTCCTAACGGAAGGTAGGCCTAATGACTAGCAAGCTATACGAAGGGAAACCCTTGGAAAATTTTGAAGAATAATATGCATAATGAAAGGAAGAGATGGCTTTCTAGAATTCATCATGGTCAAACGATTCCAGGATTGCCTCGAATCAGGGATGTTCACCTCTTTCGAAGTACATTACATAAAATTGCGGTAGGTAGTCAGTCGGTGGTGGCATGCAAGTATTTTCGCATACTCTATTTCCTCATTGTTTAATGCATACAATCAATTTGCAAAAAAAAACTGAATATACGTATATGAAAAACATTTTACCGGTGGAGGCTCCTGATAATCCATTTGCGGATTGAAGTCTTTAACAGTCACCGTGGTCATTGACACAGAGTCACAATTCTTTTCGTTGATTTTCTCCATTTTGTTTTCCACGCAACAGTAGTATTCTTTGAATTCACTCTTCAGAAAATACGATAAGATCAGATCCAACAGAAGTATTTATAACTACAACACCACCGAAACACTATAATATTTTTACCTGCCTCAATATAATATATTTAAAAGTGTCAATTTTTGCGAAGGGACACGGAGTATGCAAATGAGAGGATTTTTCTTAGCGTTCTTGTCGACACAGAGAACGCGAAGCGACTAAAGGGTCTCTGCGAAAGGAACGACAATGAAGCAGCATGAGTGGCTGGCGATGGCAATAATGTTGCTGCTGCTTATGATGATGTTGATGCTGATGATGATTATGTGAAGGTAGTAAAACTTTGTGTTTAGTTAACTAAATAGGTAGTAAGATGCAGAAAAAGAAGGGGAGCATGAATATATGAATCGAATATATGAAGCATGCGTTCAACTAGCACGATGCGGATTATACAAGGGAAACCCTTTGTTCTATTTTTTCATGCTGTTTTGTTTTGTTGTGGCGTTTCCCTTGGCATGCCATGCCATGTCATGCAGTAAACAATATTAAAAGTTGCATCCATCCAGTGAACAAGAAGTAATGGTGGTATAGTACTTTCGCAGTGTTTACTGAACAAGATAACTGAGAGTATTCCACACATTACCAATTTGCTACAACGTCAGTGAAGTTAGTTGTACGATTTGAAAAAAATATGCATTTTATTATTATTATAAATATGCACTAATCATCATGATGATGGTGATGCTGATGTTGATGATGAGAAGGTAATCATAATAATAGATGCAGAGAATGGATAATGGGTGGTGGGAGTTATAAAAATGAATGTTTAAAGCTGCATGAAAATGGAAAGCCATGCTCATGCACCTCAAAAAAATTACACTCGTGAAGAAGAAGAAGAAGATGAGCGAGCGTTTAGTGAGAAAGAAGCTCTTATTCTTCTTCATCATCATTTTATTGTTATTTTTTTTACAACACACAAGGAAAAAGAATTTTCAGCAATTGTACGTGTTGGAGAGTCTCTTGCATCACATGCATTCACTTTTTTTTCGCATGCACACTCACTGACTGCACACAACACACAGTAAAAGTTTTCTCTCGTCGAAGGAAGAAGGAGACGAGATGATCGGGAAAAGGAATGAGAGAGACAAAGGAGAAAAAATAATATGATGGAATGATGGACTACTATAGCTATGGAGTTGATGAATTGGATTATTATTATACATACTACCTGTGTTTTGTTTCGATTTCAATTCAAGCCTCTTTGAACAAGACACGGTTTTTTATGGAATGGATTGGATAGATATGGAATGAGAGGAAGGCTGAGGGAGTGTAATAGATATGTAGAAGACAATGAGGAACATTACACCGGCCTCCAAAAAACAAATAGGGGGAGAGAGGATGCCGGAGGACTTTGGGACCATACTTCTTGGACATCACCCTAAAATCCAGTTTTTTCAGACCCCTCATCCCCCTCAATCAACCCCGTATGCATTACATTATGGCAAGGCGATTAAAGATAGGAGTCATTTTTCGCTAACCTCCATCCCTCCGTTTTGGGTAACATCCTTAAAGTATGGCCCCTTTGCTGCGAAATCATTTTTGAGTCACTGAGAAATTACTGGAAGATATTTGCTTGAATTTTTTCTTTGTACATTATATCGTGCAATATGTGAATAAGGATGGAAAAAATCAATTTAATGCATCCGTATAAGTTTGAAGATTTTTCAGTGTATTACAAACCTTTTTTAAGAATTAAATATTTGCTCGTGACATTGATGGTTAAAGAAAATTCGAAAATTATGCCAGGAAAATGGCTGACTCAAATCGTCACATCGTTTGTCCTGCTGTAGTTGTACTAAATTCACATTCATGCCTAATTTGAGAAATGCAAAATACACGAGTCGCTGGTCGCCCGCACAATATTTTTTTTCGTGTCAAGAGGGTTCTTCTCGAGTTTCTGTTGAGGAATCAAATATGCTCAAATGAGTTCCAACGGAAAATATTTGTATCGGATCGATCGAGGTACCTTGGCCTGGCTGATAAACGAGTGGGAGCATGGAGCATCCGCTTCGTGGACGACTTTTTTTATTTCACATAATATGCATTTAACTCACAGTAATGATAATGATTTAATTCTTTTGTTTCTGTTTCCTTCCTCAAGCAAGTAACTGGAAAATAGAATAGAAATATATGTTTAGGGAGAAAGAAGTGATCTCGGAGACCAAGACCTCCAGCGTTTTCTCTTGACAGTAACGGTAACGGTCGTCATCGTCGGCATCATTCGCACACCCACACGTGCGAAGGGGTTAAATGTTAAATCCAGAGCTTGAGCCTAGTGTTTTTTTACTCTTTTTACCTTGCTCTTCTCCGTCACATCGCATCACATCACACCATCATCATTATTCCCAAAAAGAACAAAAGGAAAGAATTGCTCACTCTCAATTTCTGCTGTATCGTCCCATGTATTCCGTCGAATGTTTTTTCAGAGACTTTTTTCTCGTCGGTGTTCACTCTTCCTCTTCCTTCAATGTTCAGCTTCCTTCTCCGCTGGCAGACAAGTGTTTTTATCGAGAAGTGAAGTAACTATATTTTAGTAAACGCTTCAAAGAAACTTATTTTTAGAGACTGACAAAGGGGAACAAGGTAAATATTCAGTAAAATAAATTTTCAGAATCCGGTTACCTAGCTAAATTTAATATATTGAATTGTGAAGGTACTAAGATGGAGGACCTTAGTCATTTTGAAGAAAAGGCTGGAATAGTGACTTCCGACCATGATTGGGGCCGTTGGTATCAAACCCTTCGGGAGGTGAACGTTGAGATTGTCATTCCACAGGGAACCACAGCAAAGGACTTGAGAGTTTGCATTAAACCCAGCCATTTGGAATGTAAACTGGCAAATGGTTCTCAGATGTTGTTGCAGGTACTGTACTTGCACTGTGTATAAAATACGATCAAGTTTAAATGACAACTTTTGAAATGAGGATCTAAATTAAATTGGCTTCATTGCATGCGTTCAGGGAAGGCTCTTCAGTACTGTTGTGGTGGACGAGTCTATTTGGACAGTTGAGGAGCGCAAGGTGTTGCGCATCGTTTTAGCCAAGGCCAACTGCTCCATCAGGGATACTGTTTGGACCTCCTTAATGAAGGATCAGTACCAGGCTGATCCGGAGGTGGAGAAACAGATGAGATCCAAAATTGAACTCGAACGCTTCCAAATGGAGGTTCATCAATAATATCTTTTTATTATTTACCTTTCGAAAGCAAAGAAAAATCTTCCCAATCTTTTTTAATTGAACGCAGCGCAGTTTTTGTTTTCACATCATTCGTCCTCTAAACTTATTATTTTTTTATTTTTGCAATTTTTTTCCAGTATCCCGGCATGGACTTCAGTGGTGCTAAGTTACTAGGCTGATTTTATTCAGAACGTTGTCCCATATATTCGCAATATCGGTATTGTTATTGTTAATTTAAACGCAAAACGTATCTATTGTTATACTTCGAGGTATGTAATTAGTAATTAGACTTTAAGTTGAAGTAGTAGGTAAGTATTGCTTTAGTTTTAGTTTAACAGCCGGTTTTCTGTCGACTAATAAGCAACTAGGTTTACTTATGTATAAATCCTTATAAACCCTACTAAATTTTGGATTACTTCAATATTCAAGTATTATCACGAAAGTTCAAAACAATATGTTCTCATTTCGAAATGCATACACAATATATTCTACTGCTTTTTATTTTCTAGTCGAGAAACAAGAAGATCGGCGACGGTTTATATTTGCGTCCTATTTTATAATACATGTATTTCTTAACTTCGATCTCCACAATTAATCATTTCTGATTATTCGTTTCTAATTTAAGTTCAGATTAAAATAATTAACGACATTTTAATTGCGGTGTAAAACCTTTTAGTCTGCATCCTTATCGTTTTTAACATTGGTAGGTACTAGTTAGTAACAGTAAGAATTTTATCAACAAAAATACGGGTGCTACAAAATATTCTATAGTAAATTCTATCTATAATCTATGTAGAGGTATGTTTACCTTCTATATTATAACTAATTTATTTATTGTATTTAAATTTGCATTGATTTTAGGCATCAGTAGAGATTTTTATTTATTTCTGTAGCCTTCCTACTTACCTAGTCATACTCATAAACCAGTTTAGTTAAATATTATTCATCGCCATGAACGAGTAAAAAGTTTTTAAAAAAGTTTAGAAGTTCCAGT
>JAHZNI010003557.1:0-11448 GCA_027744415.1 Seira ritae | reverse complement strand
AAGGCAAACTGATTGATTGATAATGAGTGATTATTATTTTCTTTCTTACTTGAACAGTGCAACAGGAAATGTTAAAGAAGGAACAAGAGGAGAAAGAGAAAAGAGTTCGAGAATTTAAAGCTTCGATGAGTGAGGAGATCAGAAAGTTCTTAGAAGACGACACCAAGACTAGACATTCTTTTCCCCCTATGGATAAGATCTGTAGATCAATGCTGTAAGTCTTTTAATCTAATCTAAATCGATAAACTCTGCTTTTTGTGATGTTAATGGTCGACAAACTATTCTATAGATACGCTTTAGTGGAAGATGCAGGACTAGTTGCTCATTCATTCGGCAGAGAGGAGTTAGACAGGCATGTGATGGTTTTCAAAGAAAGAGATGTTCCGTCTGACGCTGAAATGGCAGCTTTGCGAAGGGGCGAGGTGTATGTACCACATAGCTCATCGGAAGAGCCTGAGGATGCGACTTCCACCTCAACCCCTGCCGACGAAGAGGGAGAGGAGGACAGAGCACGCCACAAAGCGCGAAGATCTAGAAATGCACCTCCTCCTGAGTATCTACAAAAGTATGAAAAGCAGTTAGGAAGCCTTCAGTTTAACAAAGAGGCGGCTATGAAAGCACAGGCTGACAATAGATCCTATGGTTTTGGTAAGCTAATGAATTGTCACCTCCTGTGTATATTAGGGAGCTTTGTCTAATTATGTTGTTACATAATATTCGTATTTAGTGTCTAGTGAACAAAAACGGGATAAGCGGACAATTGAGGAAACGCTAGCTGATATCCGTGCGAGGAAGAAGCAGAAGCCTGACGAGTCGTAAAACTGATTCCAGTTTTGGGTTAATAGAAGTAAACTGTCGCTACCATTTTTCAGCTTACCTAAATTAAATTATATAGGACCACGGCACGTTCTAGATTTTCTAGGCCTTTGGAAGCAGGAGATGCATAATCATTCGTCCGTTTCTCAAAATACGCAATGTAGTATGTGTAATCAATATAAATAATATGAAAAGTATAGTTTTAATGAATTATTAGTTCAAGTATTAGGAAGGTGATTTGCGAATTCTCACTTCAGTTTTAGACAACTGTTTCAAATACTTTCCTAAAAGACAAATGATAAGTAAAGCAATACCCTAAGTGATTTGCATATAGTATTTAGGTACTGTGAAATTTCCGTCGCTCTCGAGTTGTGTTTTGATTTATGGGCCAGGTTGATACGTACCTATTCCTCTTCATTGTTCAGTTTTAAGTTCGGTAAAGGTGCTTTACTCTGTATTTATTTATTTATAAGCATATTATGTCGTATGAATTTTTGTTTGAGTTGTGAAATCTAATTAAATTTTGACTTGACTTTGCGCAAAACATTTATGACTGATGTATTGAATAAAATAAAGTTCGCTCACTCTTTCTTTATTGGAGCAATCATTATATTATCTTTAACTACGCCTGAGGAAGATACTTATTTAATATTTTAAATCAAGTAATTCAATTCATACATACATAATAATTACGTACATAATCAGATAGAAGGCTTGTAATTAAGCATTGAGAAAGAGAGATGTAAATAATATTTTTAGAAAACCAGAATATGTATACAGCTAGAAAATTAAGATACAAATGGAATTTTTTACTACTTGGCATGCTTTAACTTAACTTTAATTTCATAGCGAACGAACGGGTAACACATGCAATAAAACAAATTCATTGCTTGGTATTTCGTATTAAGAACAATCATAGTGCATGGGTAATTGTTCGCATTACCAACCATTTAAAATTGTGCAGAGTGTATTTAAAAACAAAGAAATACAATTCTTATCATTAGATTCCACAAAGATTACAAATTCTACTTTTACAACTACGATGCTACTTTAAGCTCCGTCACACAAGGAGACGGCGTTGTTAAAGCTTGATGATTTCCTGAAGCGCAACGATTATCCAACAAGCATTTGTTGAAAGATGACGATGCTTTTGGTGCTGGCGATGAACTCGTGGCTAAATCTACATCCAATCTGCTAGAACTGCTGGTACTACTAGAGTTTCTATCTTTGACTTCATCATGATTGCTACTGGTCCTTTGAACACCTCCAACCTTTAACCAGGACGGCTGCGTTACAGGCCAAGGTCTCTGATGAGGAGCGGAAGACATGGTAAAAAGTTTATCGACGTACATTTGGCGATATATTCCAGGCTCCCGAAACTTTGCAAATTCAACAACAGCTTCCTCTGGAGTGAATCTCCGAAATCGAATTAAGTAACTGAAGTGACAGAAGGCAGAGACCACATATCTTGATGGCGTCTGCCCATGACCTTCACAAGCGAATTTCTTGTATTCAACCCCATGTTTCTCCACGTCTGAAGCGTCATAATAGCGAGACGTGTTTGTAAGATCGATCCAAAGACCTATCCGAGACTATACAAAATATAAAAGAGAATTCAAAATAACAGTTTCACATCATCTTGGATCGGTGATCGAAGTTAAATGGTTTTCGTCGTACTCTGTTTGTTTGGGTCAATCGGTCGAAAGAATCGAAAACACTGTCGATCGAAAAGGTGTCCGATGGGGATACTTTCCTGTTCAGCTCACTTTTCAGGGGTGTCTTAAACACAAAAAATCGGTCGTCGACGAATCCAGTGGACGTAGGAGGACAGCCGACCCAACCGTCGGGGACGTTTCCAACAAACCTTCCTCTATTACCATTACGTCTTCCCATGATTAATGACTAAAGCAAATAAACGTGGTCGGTTGCCCCCAATCAAGTTTTTCGAGCCACGGCAAGGACCAGTTGTCCAGAGCAGTGGAGCACCTACACAAGAGATTTAGAAAATATATCACAGTATTTTATTAGCCTTTTAACCTTTTAAAAATTTTCTTAAAACATAAATCCTTTATTAATTTTTAAACTCACCGTTTATTGGCTTCACGTCGAGCCAAGCACTTTGGGCGTTCACAGAAAGAATACTGGAATGTATTCCGCGAAGTTGGCACTTTCAAAGCTACTTGAGATGTTCCAAAGAAAACAATACTACAGCTGGACTCATGGACCATCAGAATAATTAGGTCTGATCACTTCGACCGATGTTTATCAACTAAAATCCCAACTATTATTGCTGCAGTATTCATTATTGGGCTTAAAGTTGGTAAAACTAAAGAGAAAGTTAACAGCTGTAAGAACTGCTTTTAGGTAGATGACATACATGTGCAGTCATGTACCTATTTTGATGTGTTTTGGAATTTACATACTCGCACATAAGAATAAAAGTGCATCTTACAAAATCAGTGCACCTTGTAAGGTTTATGGGGCAACATGGGATTCCCTCGAACCAAAACAACGAACATCAACAATCAAGTTTGGTAATAAATGTTCGTGTGTACATCTACATTTCTACATCTGCTGCTGCGTGTGTGCTTCATATTATAAATCAATTATCATAAATTATCAAACTTGGTGCAAACTGCAAAGCAAGAAATTAAGTTGGCGATGCATCAAACAGAATAGTTTACTGAGTTTACATTGACCAAGTGTTTTGCGTTTTGATTTCTCAAACTCCAGTGAATTGATTCCAAAGTATTCAACTTGAAATGAAAATGACATGAAAGCAATCCATCCACCGGTATTATACGGTTTAACATTCTACATTTTCTGACGACGGAGCGAATAATCCAGACAGAAAAGGTGTCTAAGGTGTGCATTGAAACTCAAATAACTAAACCAATATCGATGCATCGTCAAAATGTCAAAGTTCTCTACAAAACAATTCTCCGTCTTCATCGGTCTCTTCCTCAAGAGATGAGAGAACTTGGAGATCAATACGTGAAGGATGAGTTCAGGCGACACAAAGGCGTGAGCAAGGAACATGTAGCACCTTTCATGATGGAATGGGCTGTAAGTCGAAAATCACGCAGTTGCATCTACAAGCCCAACTACAATTTCTCTTTGTAAACAGCACAGTTTAATTGATGGTTTATTTGTATTACATCTATCTGTTGTTACAGAACTACTGCAACATGCTCGCCCAACAAATTGGTCTTCGTGGTCCGAAAAGCTCCAAGGGTCGGATTGGAATCACTCTTGGAGAATCTCAACTGGAGCATTTTGATGACCAACAAATCTACCAGTTGTATGAGCTAAGACAGACTATAAATCCTTTGGATGAGGCAGACCTGCATAAAAATTCTGCAGGGTCAGCGACAGAGACTAGTGGAATAACGAAAAACGTGAAGGGCAGGTGATGATCGCATCAATGGTTTAGATTTTGGATTTATGCGTTATGCATTTTTGATACTAGTTACTAGTTAACTACATATATGCATGCATGCATTATGATTAGTTGAAAACTCAAATAATATGTAATGCAGGTCGTACTACATACAAAACTGAAGCTAGTCTGGTTTGACGCTATAAAATTTGTTATTTGAATATTAAATACGACGGCGAGGCAATAAATATCCGATAGTTTCGAATGAAACATTTTCTAATGAAAGCATTGAAGATTTATTGATTCACAATTAACGGGAATGGGGCAATATACTAGAGCACATAATTAACGTAATGAATTGTCCATAAAATATTTGTCTTTACGTACATTAGTTTTTATAGAACAAAATTATAGAACTTCGTGAACATCATAATAGGTTGTTTGGTTTCATACTAAATTGTATCGTTTTTATCCACATGAATGTAATTACAGGAAAAGGTGCAAACTTTTTATTCTTAATACTTATTCGATTAGAGTTGTACTTTTATGAGGGCATTATCATCACATATATTGGTTTGTTCATTAATACTTATGATTTGTGTAGGCAACTCTCCATCACAGAAGTAAACATATTGCTTATTTAAAATTCACATCAAGTATTGCATGATATTATGTTTCTGTACTAATCTATGTAAGATCTAAATGTGCAATTTTTACACGAAGTACATATTTATGTACTAACCGAAGCCATTAACGAATTCTAAAACTTTTAGACGCGCCAGTATTCTAAGACAATTTTTAATTTCTATGTTCCTAATTCCTATCAGTTTTTAAAAGTATTAGTGATCTATTTCTAATTATATCTATCTAGCATAATACAACTTATATACCATCACGCTCGGACGTAGATCTACTCTAATCAGCGTTGAATATTGTTGATGCACGTGATCAAGGCTACTGAAAGTTTTCAAGTAATTATATTGTGAACATGAACGTATTAGATGCTATTACAAAAGTCCATTTGTTGATTAAGAGCTAAGGCGCTGAGCAAGGAACTCCGAAATGCGGTTCTGAAGTTCAAAATTAGGAGTTAGTGTCATGCTTTCCAATTCCATATTTGTAAGGGGACTAGTGGTTTTCCCTGTCAGGAACCATTCCGTTATAGCTGCTCTTTCGTAGGTGTGGCCATCTATAAAGACAGTGGCATTAGAAATATTTAAAGTAGTTTGCCAGAATCCCATAATCATAATCACTTAGCTCTATAATTTAGTTCTAGGATTCAGATTTTTAATTACCGCATGTGCTGACTGGCTCGACCATTATATCATGAGTTATTGGACAGAAAAATTCCACCGGTGCTGTGATAGTCACGACGTTGCCGGTCCTCGGACGGCCTGAATTCATTCCGAGCGACTTCAACCAATGAAATTCCGTCATAATTTGTTTGCGAACTCCACCGTCATCTGCAGTGAAGGCATTTCCATTTTTATTAGAAATTATATCGCAGTTTCCAACATGTAATTTAGTTGAACGAATACTTGCTGTAAAATATTACCGATTGCTAATTCATCAGACAAAACATGTTCATTAAGGTTTGAGAATTTTTCCCCGCACACTTCATTCGACTCGAATATGTGGCCCATGTCACCAAATCCTATCTCCGCTAGCCATTTCACGACATCGTCAATTGACCATTTTGATAGCATATTTTCAACTGCCACGGATTCCACTGCTGCCGTGTCGTACGCTAGTGAGCCTTGAAGTTGCCAAACTTTCACTGTGTGGTCACTCGAACCTGTTTTCGAACACACATTATGCATCATAATTCGATCAAGTAAATACTACAAAAATAGATATCTTAGAAACTAACTATAAGAAGCTAGGACTTTTACATGTGGCTAAAAAGGACCCTCCATTTGCGAAAGCTGCTCCGGTGACATAGCGGGCGTGACCTTCAATGCAGTATACGCAAATCCCCATGCTCTAGGAAGGAAAAATCTCAGTGAGTACGATTGCAATAGCTTTTTCGCTTGAAACGTATCAATAGTAAATATCCTTCTCACGATATCCCACAAGCGAACTGTTTTATCGCCTGCAGCGGACGCCAACAGTTTTCCAGATGGAGCAAACGTGACACAATTGATATTAGCTGTACCGTGATCCGTAAAAGATTGAATTAAAGTGAAAATCGCTCCGCTGTCCATTCCAACGATCACATGCCATAGTTTAATGAGAGAATCATTGCCTCCAGTCGCTAGTAAAAATCTGTGCGTGCCATGCGATCCTCCAAGACCTTTTGGTGAGAAGTCGCAGCAAGTCACCCCAAGTTCATGAGCCTCCTGTGATGCAAGGGATGATGTGTTACTGGGATCGATGCAATCCCAAAGTCTAATGTGGCCGTTGACGCATCCCGTAACGACATATTGACCATCTGGGGAAAATGCTGCACCATAAATAGCTGCTTCGTGTTCCTCAAATTGCCTGTTTGGAATAAATAAAGTATGTCATTTTTATATTTTTACATTGGAAAGTAGCAGATTTTACTTACTTGACTAAGGATCGTGTATCCATATTCCACAAAGATGCTTTCTCATCATCCCCAGCAGCGATCATATGAGTACCATCCAAGGAGTATCGGCAAACGCGCAAAGCTCCTCCACTTGGGTGACGAATCCCGGCTAGTTTCTCCTATGCCAATTAAATTCATTAAAGTCTTAGATCATGTATATTATATTTCGTACCTGTTATGCGAGGCTTATGAAAAACTTAATTACTTGTAAGTTAAAAAGATTAATGGTTCCATCCGTGGATGCTGAAGCAATGGTATCACTTTGTGGACAGTAGGCGACTGAGTTGACGGCATACTTGTGAGAACAAATGGTCGAAATATCCACCTCCTCCTCGGTTGCCAGATTCCAGGCAAAGACGCATTTGGAACTGCTGTAGCATTGGAAATCGATCAAGAGAAAGCAAACAGACCAAATTCAAGCAAAAAGGCATGCAATCCGAATAAAGCAGTTTTGTTACCAACTCATTACAGCATAATCAAGACTCTAGACCGGCGAAAGAGGAGTTTTTACGATATTAATAAAGGCGCAATTAAGTTCAAGCGCATCCCATGAAAAGAAATGTTTGATACGCATAAGGGCAATTAATTAGGCGATATAGAATTCAATAGCATATTTTTTCCTCCATTCCGCACAGCACAGGCAATTAAGTAGAAGCATTCCCATTCCATGACTGGCGCAATTATAATAGGTTACATAAGTATTAATTTGCCTTCAGTGGACTCAACATATTAGATCAAAGTTAAAGTAATTTTAACTGCATTGCAGATATATATTTACAGTAAGGTTGTTAATAAGGATAAGTATATTTATTTTCTAGTGAAATTAAAAACTCGACCTGGCAGCGGCTACGACATAAGATGTTCCAATAAGCAGGCATGAATTAAAATCCACTTTAGGAACTTGGAACGTCATTTTGAGCAATACGCCATTTTCCTCTGAAAGAAGAAGCATAATGAGAAAACTTTCCAGGGCATTCATTAAAGTGAAAACGTGAAGCATTTATGTACCTTGAAGCATCCTAGATCTGCAAAGCTTTTCATATTGTGGCCACACATCCCCTGTCGATAAGCTGAACTCGTTTGAAGGCGCAACTAAGTCATCGCTTAGCTCAATACTACCAGTTAGGTCCCAGATAATGACCTTTTTGTCATTCGACCCTGAAGCTAGCAACTTGCTATCTGGCGAAAATCCACAGGATGTAACAAAACGATCATGTCCTTCCAGGACTTTCAGGCATTTTCCGTTGATCTAGAAGAGAGAAGCGAAAGCAATTTTCAGGGTTATCTACAAGTGCTAAGCTGCATTGCTTGCTAAGTGAGTTTAGTTGATTTCTTTAAGCACCTCCCAAACTCGAACAGTTTTATCTCCAGATGTCGATGCTATCATACCACCAATCGCACTAATTCGTACACACATCACAGATTCAGAATGACCTTGTAGCGTTCGTAAAGGCTGAATACTGGGTTGCAGACCAAGGGTAACATTCCACAATTTTACGAAATGATCATGGCCACCGGAAACCATTAAACAAAGCTTACCCATTCCGCCATCCCCTAGAAAAATTCGGAAATGTTGTTCCACATGAAAAAACGCTTTACATATTTACATGCATCCATTGAGAGTCATGTTTTTCTAGCTCTTCTATTAATTACAATCGAATCCTTTTAATATTTTACTTAGGGCAGACATCATTTCATCGCATGGAAATTAAACTTCCTTTGTCATTTTGCCTTTTGTCTACGTCGCTGCAAATTGATTATTGCGATTATTTGTCGGAGAGAAGAGCTCGAGTCGGAAGTGGGGAAAACTTTTCCTTGCATACATTTTGGACTTTGGACACAGCCTCAAAAATCAATAAAGAGTAATATGCAAGTTGGAGTTGTGGCTAGCTCGAGCTCATAATGCATGAAAAATAAGTCCTTGATGAATTAGTTAAAATAATGGATCAATCTCTCTCATCTATGCCACGTCAGGCTAGAAAAAAGGAGCCTCCGTCTATCTTTCATGGAAAAGTGACTATTACTACACATATTCTCATATATCCGTTTTGCTTTTGTTTGAATGTTAAAACAAATTGTTAGCTCTACTTAATGGAAAACAATATAACGCTGGCGAGAAAATCGATGAAAACATTATATGACATTTCTGCGACATATGTATATGACATCCGTCCATACGTACGTATTGTATTACAAAATTCGCTTTTCGGAGCTGGGGCAGCATGTGTTGGGTTTCTGACTTGCAAATTAAAAAATTAGTTATTGCTTACCGGTAACCAAAGTAGGTGCAAAGCTAAGGCAAGTAATTCCAAGGTCATGAGCGTTCTCAAGCGAAGCTATGGGTTTGTTTCCACCTTTTTCCGAACCGTCCCAAAGAAAAAGTAGGCCAGCACTACAGCCACTAACTAGATATGATTCGTCTGGAGCAAAACTTGCAGCATAGACGGCTTCCTCATGGCCAGAAAATGTTCTTTAAGAAGAAAAGTATGTATCTTAGTTGTATGCACTAACTGAACTATGCCCTTAAATTAGTTTTTCGTGACTAGACAAGGATCGAATGATTAAATAATGCACCTTATTAAACTTCGGGTAGCCACATCCCATAAATGGACGCCCCCGCAATCCCCTGCGGTTAACAGCAACGTTGATCTGGCAGAAAATTGACATACTCGAACGGATGAGTTTCCAGGTTGTACGAAGCTCGTTAGTTTGTCGCCACTCTTGAATTGAGAACGTGGAGATTATAATGCCCCAAAATATTTATAATGAATGCATATAAGACGCTTAGATGGTTTATATTAGTACCGTGGCGTCCCATAAAATGGTATTTCCGTCGACACTGGCACTAGCTAAGATAGTGCCGTAAGGCGAAAAATCTACACATGAGACCTTTAAAAAAGAATTTACTTTTTATAATGATTATTCCTGAACACTTTCGTTCATTTCTTCGTAAAATGTTTTATCTCGTAATTACAGTGTACTTATGATCCCTGAGCGGAGCATATTCCATGGGCACAAATCCATTTCCCGGCTCCCATTTACAAACTTGGACTTTCTTGTCACTGTATCAAATAGAAAAACGTACGACACATAATGCACTGAACGAGGTCATTGAGTCATTACGCCTATCTATAACGGTCTATCAGAATAAGCCATCAAAAAGTAGTAGGTAATGAAATGAAAAGCAAACAAACGAAAAAGAATGACGTGACAAAGAAAATGCACGAAATGACGGCAATAAGCTTAAAGGTCGAAGGCTACTTTTGCTTTTGATATTTTGAAAATGTACTTTATACCAAACATATCACTCAATAAATTAAATGGTTTTGTTCCATGATTAGATCGTCAATTGACAACTGTCTATCTTTTCATGACTTATATACTGAGCGTTGGCATTTAGGAGAGTTGCATTTTTTTCAGAAGTGACAGTAAAAGATTATTGATAGTTTCAAGAAAGAATCGATTGGTGAGCATTTGAACAAAAAGAAAGCTTGTATGCATTGATATTTATTTGTATTTTGTATAAATCCATTATTTTATCAGTTTTTAGGAAAAGGGAAAGTAGATAAATATGTGACACACAAATTGATGGTTCAGGTTGCTTACACTGCTTAGCCTTTAACTGATTGCGAAAATAATCATTGAAAATATAGGAATAAATGGTGGGTGTTGTTTAGTAGCAGAAAGCAATTTTGGTAATTAGAGTAGACTTTTTTCTTACCCGGATCCAGTAGCTAATACAAAGTTCTTGCCAATCGCCACACTGTTCACATCTCCGGAGGAAAGTGTGAGTGTCTGAAGCATTTTCATCGACGAAGGTTCCGCAGCCATTCTTCCTTCCGGTATTGCTGCTTCCGCCAAAGCTTTCCAGTCCACGTCAATAGGAATAAGTTTCTTTTCCCTTTTGAAGTGTGCAGGCCGCGGGCGACAATTCAGTCTAGCGTATCTGCCCATTTTTTAGTAATATTTTTTTTTCTTTTGAATTAAAACTAAACTTTTACTAAACACCAAAAGGCTTTTATAAGGCAACAGTTTCCAGTTTTTATAGAGTTTTCTTGTCGAGACACGACTCAATTATTTTTCCTTTGCGATGGTATTGTCGAACAGAAAGCAAGTTTGTTTGTGAGTCTTCATATTTTTTTGTGTCTGATAAAGTGCTTTCTCTTTTTTAATATTTAAGTATTCGTGATTTTGAGAATAGAATATTGCTTGTCTTGTCAGTTCGTCGTCGTCACTAGCGTGTTGGTTCCATACCACGGTCGTCATTTGGAACTAAAACATATGAGCTAAAAACGCCAATGCTTTTTCGCATACATGCTTTCCAATCAAAGCTCAAGGAGCGTGTGGATATATATGAAGAGTTCAGTTTATTTCCAGTGGTTGATATGATGTTCATGTTGAAAATTGAAATGGTTGAGTTCACGTTATAATATGGTTTTGACCATGTACATATTATACTTCGGTACGTTTGAGTAATTACAATTCCCCCTTTTCAGCTACCACTGTCATTTTATGCATTCGGGTTTCGAGTGGACATGGAGCACGTAATAGAAATGACGTTACTTATTCCTTTCACGATATGAACTTTTTATTATTGCCTTTTGTCTCTCGTCAGTAGTGCGTATATTGAGTCTTGTAACAGAATTGCGAATACATTTAAGTTTCCGTAAACTATTTAGTTGTT
>JAHZNI010003555.1:0-13937 GCA_027744415.1 Seira ritae | reverse complement strand
ACTGTTTGATGAAGGCTATTAAACGCGTGTAGAGACTGAACACGAAACGTTTCAAAATGTTTAAACGTTTGCCATCCCTACACATGATCAACTTCACGGCATTTTAGCGATAACAAGTGGAAAAATTGTATTTCCACCGCCAGCTCCCCCAGTTTCCCCGTTAATTGACAAGCTCAGAAGCCAACTACTGACAGATTACTCCACGGTTTTTGACGATAGCACACTCCAGCCCATGGATGGACCGCCAATGCGCATAGAACTCGTGCCTGAAGTCAAACCATGTCAACATTATCGAGCAAGAGCAATACCCTATGGATGGACAGAGAAAGTCAAAAGCCAACTGGAAACATCGTGGAAAACGTCCCCGTCGGCACTCCAATAGATTGGTGCCACCCAATGGTCGTCGTTCCTATGAAAGGATCAGCAGAACCCCGCTTCACTGTGGATTTTAAGGGCCTGAACAAATTCGTCCGTCGTCCCGCATACCCCACTCGTTCACCAAGTGAAGTTGTAGCTAAAATTCCGCCAGGCATGAGATATTTCACTTCTCTTGATGCAAGACAGGGATACTGGCAAATCCCGCTAGACCGTGAAAGCATACCTCTCACAATATTTATGACTCCGTGGGGGGCATATCGATATTTGAGAAATCCAATGGGATTAATATCAGCAGGGGACGAACACAACCGGCGCGGTGACGAAGCAATGGAAGGCATAGGAAACATTGGACGTGTCGTGGAAGACACGATTATTTATGACCAGGATTTGGACACTCACGTACAACGAGTTAAAGAAGTGCTCAAGCGCTGTAAGGAACACGGCATTACATTAAATGTAAAGAAGTTTATGTTTGCTAAGCCTGAAATTGAGTGGTGCGGTTTTCGAGTTTTATTTATTACGACGAACTTTATTATTGTCAAACATTTTCCTATTAAGCATATAAAAATTGGAAACATTTCACTGCATGCGACCGAGTTGATGGAATTGATATTTTGCTCAAAGTATTAAATCAACGTATTTTGTCGGTACATCAATAGTTATCCTGACCTTTGTTAATGGAGTCACATTGTCAGACAGAGTATCATTGTCAATGGCAAAACAAGGACTCTTGCTTGTTGAATTCTTAATTTCAGAGGATGCAGAAGACGGCTTCTTGCGGTACTACCTGGCGCCCCTAATGGAATAATTATGTTAGATTTGATACAGGCTCCAAAGGATCAAGGTGATCGCTGTTCATTGTTCCTGCATGCATTGTATTACTTCGTTTTGGTCTCTCGTGTATGTCAGTAAAAACGTGTATATATCAAAATCTGTTGATTCTATATTGTAGCGTCTAACTTTGCAAATTGTGCTAAATTCCCAAATATTAACCTGTATTCTGTACAAGCGTCATAAACATTTATTTTGGTGATTCGATTAAACTGCTGAATTTTAATGCTACATAAATTGGCTTTGTCATATTTTTATACTAGCCATGGCACGCAAATCGAGCGATGCTCGAATAATTAAGGGAGAAAAGTCGGAAAGACAAAATACTAAAATCCTCATAGCATTAATATTCTATTTAGGATGCAAGCAACGTTAGCAAGACTTGCAATAGATATTCGCCAAGCAAGCTCGAAATCAAAAGAAGTCCGGATAGCATTTGATTGGCCTGGCACAGTACTTTGTTTATATATGTCAGCTGAAGAAGCCGCAGCAAAGACATTTGCAAACACATAAACATGGAACGTGGAAGTGATGTTGAAAACAAAGACGGCTGACGCGCCTTACACGGCCTAGCTGACATGCACTCCACCTACCTGCAAGCAAGGTAAATTTTGTGAGCTTGTGTGTTCTGGCTTGTAAGTTTTTTTTACTCCCTCAATGGTGCACCATAGTAGAGAAGTGGTTTTGCAATAGTAAATTTTTATATATAATCTCTTATTTACATGAAACAAGGATCAGAAAGGTGTTAGGATGTCAACTGTCAACACCAACCATCCTTACAGATTAGACACTGAAATATGCAGAAATTGATAGATGATACGTATCTAACAACACATGCTTGTGCTGATTGTTTACACGTGATTAATGAATGTTCGACTAGATTTTAAGTTAGATAAGTGAACCAGATTAATTTTCCTTAACAATAAGCCACTGAAAACAGTTTTGTACGACGTATGGCATCTCATCTCTGTCAGTTGTTAGTTGAAAGCCATGTAGCGTATTCAATAAATTGAGTTCCCTAAACTGAAGATTGAGTTAACATTTTTGTCGGAGAAAAAATATATTGTTCAAAAAAAATGAAACGATGAATGAGATCGCAAATAAACAAAGTTTTGACAAATATGTGTGTACACGATTCACATCTGCTGATAGGAAACTTTTGAAAAACACAATTTATAAATTAAGAAAAGACGGTCATATTGGACTGTGTATTCGCTGGGATCTAGTACTTGCTGAGTGTCCAGTAAGTTACCGTTTCAAGTTGCTAACTAACATGCGCTCATCATTATCGTGCGTAGGACTTATATATTGGTTGCAGGGATAATTAAACTTCATCTAATTTTGTAAAAGCCATTATCTAGGTTTTCCAAGGAGTATCTGCAGCGGAAATGGAAGACGTTGAGAAGACTAGAAAAGAATAATGCAAACCTGGTGGAGCTAACCAAGATAATGTGCTCAGATCGAAAAACCAAATATTCGAAGCTGTCAGCCTCTACCATGGACGATTGCGAAAACAATAACGCATTTTTAGAAAATCTGATTGTCGATGCATTCTCTTCAGTTAACATAAGCACAACTTCAACCGACAAGTTCCAACAACTCGTAATTGGCGCAGCAATGCGGATAGGAATTTCGCTCGACCGACCTAGCCTACTTAAACTGGCACAAAGGTTTCGACCGCAAATAATGATGAAGGCAAATCCAGAAATTTTCAAGCCATTTGAACTCGTAAACCGTTCACAAATGATAGCGCAGGATATACAGCGATTAGAAGATATTTTAAAACTGCCGGAAGAAAAAGTGAAGTGCGACAAAGTCGATATCGAATGTAATTGGCAACTGCAAAATTGCACGAGTGAAAATAAAGAAAATCTACAGGTACAAGATGAACGCGCTCAACCCAACAACTTAACAAAAGGGAAACTTTACGTTTGCAATGATGATGCTAAAAGAGATCTCAAAATGTCTATCATCAATCAGCTCAAAGGCACTTTTACTCCGCGAGTTATACAGCCAATAAAGTACATTGATGAATACAAAATGGAGGACAAGGTTTGGTATCGAGTGAGGAAAATGGAGTTACCGTGTGGATACGCTGCCTGTTTCCCAAATCGCTTGCTCAGTGACAATGAGTGGCGAACAATAATTAGAGCCATAGCATTCTCATCACCTGACGTAAAAAAACAATTGGTGAATGGCGATTTGTTAACCTTTAAACAGATTTTGGATCATTGTAAGGTTCGTATGCAACATATACAGGCCCGAGCTAAAATGCTTAGAGTGAAGCTGACATGCTTCAGCTCTTTGGCGCAATGGCTATTGGCCTCATGTTTATTCTTTCCAGCCAACGTATTTTTTCAGAGCTAATTATATGAAAAACATTTTTCTTTCCATTAGATAAAAACACTGTCTCCTACGGAAAATGTGTACAAGGACTTTTGGAGGTATGCGGCGCCCTACTTGACTCATCTTTGTCCTTCGGAAGGAGAATACGTAAAATTTGGTTTAACCAATCGTGACTGTCAACAGTTTGGTTTACTGATATATTGGTCATTGCCACTCTTTGAAATTAGCTCCTCTAGGTGTATCAAAAAAATGGCTGAACTTGGCCACATAGTTACAGACATAACAAACAATTTATCATGGTGGAAAAGTGGCTTCTTGCGACAACTTGTTAGAAAAGATAAGACATGGTTTTTAGACAATGGGAAAATTTTACCTACTGTTCAACAAGCTCTTTTAGCAAACTTCAGTCCAAAGTGATGATTAGAATATCAATGGATGATTATAAAGCTTATTATAATGAGTATTCATACATGGGTTATTTTGCGACGATTGAAATTCTATAGATCCCAAATACGTGCTAAGTAATTATAACTAAACTATTATCTATTAATAACTGTAAACTCTGTCTATGATGATACATTCAATAAATTCTGTGTCGCTTAATAAACAATAATCGAGAGGCCTGTGAGATTTACGTGTACATTGATGGTTCCATATCATAAAATACACCTAACATAGACATGATCCCGACGTATGTACACAAAAACGCTATATTGTGCTCATCAATAAAATATACACGGATGCACTGGACTAATATGAAGTACCTTGGTCAATTCGCTTTAAAAAGTGACTTAAAATTTAAATACCATCACAACATAACAACTGGTTCATTGACTCGTCGATTGCCATCAGAAGCTGACGTTATTTCATTGAAGCGCCATCATGATCCCTCACGTTTCACCCAATCAAAATAAGCCAACAATTGGTTTGTTTAGTCATGCTTCGCCTACCCAAAAACTAACATATCGTTTGCTTCCATACGAATTGCCCAAGCAAACAAAAATTCGCTTAACCCTTGAACAGATAAACCGAGTTGTTGAATACCTATTGGACTGTCCAGATGACATGCTGAACCTGTCAGACAGTGAAATATGGGTGAAGTTGTCAAATGAAATATCATATCCGGTTCGTGTACATTACAAACTGTTTGTCATATATTATCAATGTTGAAAAAAGGATTTTTCAGCGCCATTTTTCCTACAGTCACAGAAAATCCTATGGGGTGACCTACAATCCTACTTTAAAACACACCCCGATGCGTTGTTGGATAGGCTAAAGAAACAGAACTTGCTCCTGGCAGAATTTGAAGAAGGCCCTGGACATAAACGTTTGATGTTAAAGTGGTTGGAGTCGTGTTTTCGTGCTGCAAGGGAAATGGCTACCTCTGACACATACAAATTCGTGTCACCTGGAAGATGTCAAGGAGATGAAAGCTGTGTGGTAGCCGCATCGCCCATCTCTTCGAAACAGCGATGCCAAAAAGATTGCGTTACTAATGCTCCTGGCTCAAACAAACGGCGTCTTGAATCTGAAGATGAATGTTATATAGCACGAAAGCATATACAGGTAAAGCTACTTAATTTTTTATCAAAAAATTGATAATAATCTTACAATTTTCTTATGTTGTATAGATGTCATTTGAGCTTCCGAGGATGTATGATTTGACCGATGATAACGAATGGAAGGCAGCGACTGAAACAGTGGAAGAGCTACAACGTCTTCCAAAACCCATCTTTCAGGGCGAAACCTTCTTTTTTGTCCCTGGGAAACATATTATGTCTCGGGTAAAACAGCATTGTTTGGAGTGGGCCATCAGGGTTTGTTATGAATTACGACATACGTATGACATAGTAGTTGGAGGTTTATAATATACTGGGGTATTACTTCAGGTGCACGGAGGAAAGGTCATCAAGCAGACCGTAATTGACGACGACGACGTTGAAAATAAGATATTTATATTAGGGCTTGATGATGAAGAACGTAACACAGCTTTAATGAAAGTTTCAGGCGTCGTGTATTCCGAAAATATCATCGAGCATTCAGTCCGCAACAACACAAGCGCTAGAAGTGTAGCGTCGCAATTTGTATTGACACCAACTGAAATATGTGAGATCTAAATCAAAAGCAAACATGAATCATTGTTGTAATTGGCTTTAGAAACTTCCATGTAAAACGTCAACATATTCTGATGCTTGTGAAATGACTTTTGCACCCATTTTCTAGCTCACATTGGATCGAAAAAAACATTCGTACGCAAGCGGGTTGTCAAGAACGCCTTCAACAAAGCGTCGACTACGGAAAAAATGCTTGCGGATGAAAACCGTAATCAGGAAATGCCGGAACCGGATCAAGCTACTGACATTAACGAAGAGACAATGGGAAATGGGAAACCAGAATGTATGGAACGAATAACTGCTGACTTGAGTGAAATAAACGCAATAAAAGAAAATGTACATGTAATCGAAAAAAGTCAGACAAGCAAAGAGAGGGTACCACTTCAACAAATAAAGCCTTTTGACGAAAATGTTGGAACGGAAAAAAATATTGCGGAAACAGTAGAAACCCACGCCACATCGTCTCATATGAGTCAGGTGAGAGTCACGAACATTGTTGGAAAAAATGCGGAACACCCCAATGACATAAGCGAAACTATTCCGAAGCCGGGAAAATCAAACGGCGTAAACGTCGACATTTTTCAGAGAGTGGAAGGTAGCACCGCCACAAATTCAACTGAACCGGTACAAACAAGGGCTGGTGTAACAGGAACGGAACTAAGAGCTACTGAAACAATGAACTCTCCAAATAGAAGTCTGGCGGACTTTTATGATGCTACAAGTCGGCCTGACGTTCCAAATCATATAGAAAACGTGGTATCAGGCATCAATTTTGAAGCAAAATCTAAGATAAAGCGGAATTCAAAAAAAGCAGGTAAAGATCGGATGGGAAAGGAGGATCAGCCAAAAGCAAGGGATATTCTAAAAGCCGTGTTTGAAGTCTATACCACTAGTGAGGCCAAAATTGAGGACATAACAAACCTAGCTAGAAAAGCCTCCTTTTATTTGGTATATTACTTTCTTACAACAAATTTGTTACTGTGTTGACCCGTCTTGTTATATTTTTTCTGGTTTCCGCAGGGACTAGACCCGAAATTGGAGAAAGTGCGCAATTTCTTGCGTCGCTTTAAAACCGATCCAAATGATTCAAACGTTACTAAAGAGGGAATCAAAAAGTTTATGGATGCTTGTGAGAAATATGTGCCAGATGTACTTAATAGTTCAAACTTTAGCATAGTGGGTGCTATTGTGTGTGACCGCAACATTGAAGATGTTAATCTTATACGACAATATTATAAAAGCAACCAGCAAAATGCATTCTAAAATGCGAAATATTGCCTGAACAATGCATTTTATGCATTTACAATTAGCATATTTTTGAGTCAGTTGTAGATTTTTCGTCACTTTGGAACAAAATATGTAGCATAAAAATCTAAGTTTAAGCTGAAAGTATTGTTTTTGTTAGGCATTTATGAATAAATCCGACCACACTTCGTTCAAAACATTTCTTACGTTTTCGTCAAACTGCCACTATTTTTCATTAAATACATTCGTAAAATTTTCTGACATAGCAACCAGTACAAAAAAGTAACAAAATGCAATGCAAAAGATGCAAATAAAGCATACAGAAAGCAATATCGTATGTACGTTGTATATACGGCTCTTACATGAACGGAACATAGAGAGCCCATTAATGGACTGAAGATGTTTTAAACTAATTAATTCAAAGCCAAAGCAAGGATAACATAATAAAGGTTTTGTAGAGAATCTTTTTATCTTCAAAGTCAGATAAATAACAAAGAAATAGGTCTATTTAAAATCTCGAAGGAGAGGTTTTTCTTCAGGTGTCTCAAGAAGCATTTTCCGGAAGTCTTCTTAGTTTCCGTCGAAATTTCCATACAAAAATTTTAGAACTGTCGCTCAGTTGTAGGCTGATTTTGTAGAGAAACGTATGGGCTATTAAATACAGCAAGAAAAGTTCTAATTTGTAGCAGATCTGGAAAAGGTGAGGGCTATTTCATTCTTCGAATCCGCATTTTGCGAATTAATGCATCAGCAAAGGGGTACGCTGCGACAATGTCTTCGGCTGGGATATAATTTGTTTAAAAGCACTTTTTTTAGTACGTGCTAGAATCCCCAGCTTCGGAACTTTGGTCTTGCGTAAAGTACTTAGTTTGATTTTGAGCTTTTTCGCAGCAGCCCTTGTCGTAATCGAAAGGCTCCGCTGGAACACAATTTACACAATATCCAGCTTTGTTTTTGTCATTACGACTGCAAAACGACGACTTTGAACCTTAAATTGATGTCTGTCAGATTTTGCAGTCTTTTTTATGAAACTATTGTTGACTTAAAACTTGTAGCCCTCCTCTTTGATTAATTTCCAGGTCTTAACTTATTTCCAACCATTTTGAAATCAAAAAATTATCACTATCAGAAAGAGGAAGATTAGCTCTATCAAATACGGCAAACAATAACTTAAAAGCAAGTGCTATATGGCCGACGTCAACATAATAAAACTCACCTGCTCATTCAGTGGTTCTCTAGCTAGTGAATTAATGTTTAAACAATTAAACGGACTCTATAATTGCAATCGTGGTTTATTCTCAGAATCTGGAATTATTACTATTAGAAGCTGATTAACTGGTTATATTAGAAACTAGGTAAAATGCAGGCGGGAGCACCAGTAGGAGCAGGCACTCCTAATGACAATCGCCACCAAGACCAAGGTGACGGTGATTGTAAACGCAAACCAAATGCGAGGATGTGGAATACTTATAATCGTCTGAACGATGGTGGTGGAAGTAAATGGAAGCAAGAGAAAAATGGGAGCGGAGGAAGAGACCAAGAAGTCGGTGATAAGAAACCTGCGCAGGTTGATGAGTTAGGACAAATTTATGGTGACTATGTCCCTGCATTTTACCCCAAGAATAAGTATTCGTTCTCGGGGAAAGCTTACAGACGTCGAGAAGAATTGAAGGCAGGCATGAAGGGATTTCTTTGTTCGTCCAGGATGAACTACGAGTTGAAGTGGTGTGTATCTGATGCGTACAGGATCTTAAATGAGTACTGCGACGAGAAGGATAGAGACGAGGAAAGAAATTCTCCGGAAGCAGAAGAAGGAAGTGTGAAGCCAGAAAGAACGGGTGAGAAGGTCGGGTTTGATGCCGAAGCTGAAGTAAATGTGTCTGAGGGAAAAGAAGGCAAAGATGAGAAGCACGTAAACGCAAATGCTGAGGTATAAGGAAAAACATTAGCATGACATGTAATAATGCTCTCCTTAAGGGTGCTTTTAAGATAACGGTGGATTTAATGTTAGGACGTCGAAGATAAAGATGGCCCGAAAAGAGAAGCAGTTTCCAGCAATGATGTGGCACACATGAAAGAGGTGAAAATACCTCTCATATATATATAAACGCATCGAACGGCATACTTCTAATTTGTAATGTATTAATGTGCCAATATTTCTTTTCCTTGCTTATTGAAGGCTAAAGAAAAGGAAACTGACAAGGGGATCCCTGATGATGGTTCCACAAAGGAAGATGACAGCATGGATGATAACGGATCAAAGTTAGAGAAGAAGGAACGTTCAAACTACAAGTTCCAGAGCGTGGAGGCTGGCCTTAAGTGGATGACCTTTATCAGAACAAGAGTAAGGCTGTTGAACTATATTATTTATGTCGAACATTTCGATTAACATAAAAAAAGAAAACGTTATAGTTGAATTTAGTATTAATTTTGAGAGATGTTCTATGGTTTCAGATTGAAAATCCGACCAAACTAGCGCTTAAGATTTTTGAGGATGCCGCTGCAAATAAGGTTGTGAAGGCGAGATCTGTGAACTATCTGATTCCGATTGAGGTCACATGCCGTGTAAGACATATATGTGAATGAAGTAAAATTGCGTAGAAGTGTAGTGAATTTACATGGCTACAACGTCTTTTCATAAAATTGTCATGTTATCCTTTCATGTTACAGCTCGGGAACTTTGCCAGGTCCAAGGAAGAACTGGACGAAAACATCGTCAGGCATTTGAAGACTGGCAGTGCTGTCTCGTACAAAATTGAAGTAAATCCCATCACTAAATTTGCTGAATTGGTGGATGATTTAATTCTGATTCTTAAGGACTTAATTAAGAAGGCAAACCCACTCAGTTTTGTGTATAAGGAAAATCCTGAGTTCACGATTGTTGTGGAGGCGCTTGGAATGACTGCGTGCGTCGGGATTGTCAAGGACTATGCAAAGTACAAGAAGTTCTGTTTGTACGACGTGTGGCGTCCCGAGCCAGAGAAAAAGCAAGTTAAAGAAAAGAAAAACGCTGATGGTGAGAATAAAGACCAGGGCAAGAAGCAAATGGAAGCCAGGGGTTCCGAGGGACCTGACGTCATGAAGGGTGCTGGTGGGGGACGTAAGGCCAATAAAAAGCAGAACTGGAAGGCTAAGAAGGAAAATGAGGTAATGAATGAGGAGGTGCAAGCAGCGGGAGAAAAGGATGCTCAGTCGCTGGAGAAGAGAGAGGAAATTCCACCAAAAGAGAAGAAGTAGGGAATTCAAGATGCGAAGAAAAAAGAGGAAACAGAGCCTTTGACGAAGAAGGAGGAAGCTTAAAATGATTTTTTTTTCATATACGAAACCGGCGAGTTCCAAGGTTGCAATTATTACATGCATGTATTTGTAGTACATGATAGTTAGCATGTAGTAGTAAAAAATATTTTCTTTAATTTTTCCTTCAATAAAATAGAAAACAGTGTAATAGACGAAAGAGGTTGTTTGAAAGAATGTTCACAATTGTTCAGAATGCTAGTTTGCGAATTCACCAAACTCTACTTTCTTATAATAAAACTCAAAATGCAATTTCATTACCATTTACACTAAGGAACTCGTAGTGTGACGACGTTGAGCTAGTTAAGGGACTAATCTGAATTTTCGGCGGCATTCTGCTGTTGTCATTCTTAACTAATATATTAAAGCAGCAGTTGTCTATAGTTTAATTATCGCTTCGTCGATTCATTTTCCATTTAAGAAGTTGTAATTGTTATTGATGTAGTTCATTTATTTTGCGGCAACTGCTTTAACTAATTGATTGATTAATATATTTTGTATGCACGTCTATGAGTAACCTCCAGTTAAGGATGTAAAGCCCAACATACGCACAACTGTATAAAAGAAAATGGTAAATGAGTCCGCAGTCGATATGGACAATAATAGTAAGTTTGAAATGGAAATAGAGATGAACCAATGTAAAAGAAACACACGCCACTAAAGTCTAGCGATGCTGACTCATGATAAACCGTCAAACACGCATTCATCATCGGATGCATTCTTTCCTTCTCTAATAGGATTATCACATCACACGTAGCAAGCGAAAACCTCGCACTACCTTAACGCATATGCAGAACAGATTTCTAGAACTTCATTCGAATGATACTAGGACTTTTTAAGGCTTTGAACGAGTTTGCATTATCAGTAGGTATGGATTCTCCTCCAAACAGCAGAAGCTGTTTCGAAGTCTACGCCCAAAACGTGGAGTTGTTGCTGTACAATGAGATTAGAACCAAGCGGGTCACTCAAATAACGCCGCTTCAAATCAAGGCATCCCTAGCGGTGATGAATATGTTGTTAGAACGTGGAAACGTCGCAATTGCTAGGCTTGTACCAGGTAAATAATCACATCACCTAGATTTTGATACATTGATGCATACACATTCAGAGCTATTCATTTTATGTAAATGCTTTCTATTTAGGAAATGGGAGCGTTGGCATAATGGGTCTTTTGCCTTATCTCTTACGGGCTAACCGAGTCATGGTTATTACGCCGTCATTCGAAAGGGGAAACAACTTAGCTAAAAGCCTTGCATCTCCCTCAAATGATTGTACCTTCTACAAACTGGCAAAAGCGTGGAGCGATAATTGGACCGACCAACTAAAAGACGATTTTCTTCCTACTTGTGAAGTCATCAGCATGACAGAGCCGATCAAAACATTTAGCGAAGATATTGTCTTTGTAAACGGATCATCTCTGTCATCATGTTTTGGAAATTTTGCAAGTGCATGGGTAAAATATTATCTGTCCAATGGATTTATTTGTGTAGATTTAGTCATTGTCGACAACGCACACTGCTTTCCTAAAGAAGCCTGGGATTCGATTATTATTGAGTACCAGTCACGTAAGGATTGTATTTTTGTCAAATGTGGCTACGTATACTTGTTCAGATGGATCAGTAAAACCATACTACGATGCGACAATGGAAGCATTTAATGCGAATAACGAAAGTTAACCTTATGACAAGGACTCTATTTCTGTACTTGCGAGTAATTTTGAATGTCAGGATTTCCAACTAATCTCACCGACACAGGAGAGCTTGTAAATTTGTAATATGGTTCCAGGTATGTTGTGCACTTAAGTCTGCTTTGAAGTGTCGTGATACCGCATGTTTCAATACGGCAAGGCCGACACATTTTTTTCTTGTTGCATACCGAAAACGAGTAGTGTTAAAATTGTTGAAATGTTTATTTTTAGTTTCGGAGAACGGGCTACTTTACTGGTTGGCATCTGATATGTATGTATGTCTACGGTGTCTGATATGTATAAGCAATCTATTATTGTTGTATCAGAAGCAGGGCCGAATGAATCACCACATTGTACATTGTCCTCCTATGTAAATTTTGCTTTTCACCATTTTGTAAAAGCGCTGTGGAGCTAATAACGTTGTAGAAATAAAACTCATTCTCACCACATAATTTTTACTAATGCTCGATTGATTTTGATAGCGAGATTGTATTTGACTAGTGGAAGCCCATATTTGATAAAGCCTTCAGTTTTGGAAGTATGCAGCAGTATAAGTCCAAATCATGGGGGAGGGAATAAAGTCCAGTAAAATAATTATGATTTTCAAGGGAAAATTAATAAAGCTCAGAATCACTCAAAACAAAAGCCGGAGTTTCAAATTAAGATTGTAGAAAAAGGAGCTTCAGAAATGGACCATCTGAATATCTCCGTAACGTGATGGCCAAAGAATTACGTGATTCCTGATTTTCAGCGTTTTATAAATTTAAAGTCCTTCTCTCGTCGTCAAAAATGTATTGATAGGATTTTCAAAAACGATATTATATTATCATGTCATACAACCGTGGGATTGTGGCATACATTCGTATTCGGATAAGGCCACTTCACCTCAGAACAAAATATTGATTTTATTGGGGTGCATGGACAATGCATTAACACTGATATGTGTCAGAATGCAGCTAACAACACAATCAATATGGACAGTAGACAATGAAATGGTTCTTATTGTTGCCATTACATATGGACTGACCATAAGATTTAATCGATTACAATTTTGATGAAGTCAAAACGCAAAAATGTATCGACAGGATCAAGCGAACATGAAAATGGACAAAGTCTTCTACATCGAATGTCAAATATGCTCTTACTAATTGAGAGTGATGTCACATCTATCTACACATCATTGGGCACTCGCAATTTACTAAGTTCAGTTTTGTGGTAAGTAACGTCACATGAACGAAAACGTCACATGAACGCTTCATGTACAGTACAATCAACGGAATAATATGTCCAAAATCAAAATCAAGCAAGCAACGGCGCAGTCGCAATCCATATGAAATGCGTAGTATCGTAAAGTGTCAACGCCATAATCCAGTGAATGCGACAGAATGCATAAAAAATTCATGTACATAGTAGCTAACCATATATTAACCGTACAGGTGAGATTTGATTGACTAAGTACAATTGTGTCACGGTACATACACAGTCCTCAAATTCCATCCAGCAGCTATATCTTCATTGAATCCATGCAAACGATTAGAATGAATTGACTTTCTTCATTGCAATTACTATTCAATGACAAAGCAAGCCAATAACAATAGGGAATACACTGGCTAGATAATTCACCTGCATTCACTTCCGAGGTTAATAGTAAATTTCTTGTTTTACGATGTTTTTAACATAATCGTTCTCATTTTTAATTGAATAATATGACTTGTAGGACCTAAATCGCTTGAGCTATCTGACGGTATAAAAAAATTCTTCTGAAGATGTAGTATATTTTGCAAAACGTGTAATAATCAACCTGATGTATTTTCATGAATATGTATGCCAAAAATCGGCAGTACCTATCCATATATTAACTTAATTTGCATACTATCATTATATTATTATTGTGTGATCGACACGACAGGCGTGACAAACAATTTAGACAAAGGAAGACATTTTGATCAAACGCAATGCACTATTCAGGTCGCAGGCACTACTGACAAAGGAAGACATTTTGATCAAACGCAATGCACTATTCAGGTCGCAGGCACTACTGA
>JAHZNI010003554.1:0-13311 GCA_027744415.1 Seira ritae | reverse complement strand
CGAAACTTTATGCTTATATTTCTTGATAATCGGTAAAACACGTGTGAAGTTATTGCCCAACAAAAGAGGAACATATTTTTATTTTCCTGGCCTAAAAAATTTTATCGTGTCCATTTCTTCCTATCCATCCACTTACTTCCATTTCATCCATTTTTATTTTGTCCATCGAATTTTCGTAAAATTTCGTAGTCGCACTCTGATCAAGTACTACTCTTCTTTGAAAAACTACGTTTGGCTTGTGAAAATCACGAAACCATGAATATATTCCGTGAACCGCAACGCAATACAACGCAGCAGCCAGCGGTTTCCCTGTTTTATAGGCCATTGTTATTGTTATCTTTTCAATCGAAATTCGCAATCACTCATAATGGGCTTTTGCCATAGACATAGTCACAAACACAGGAGCAGAAGGGGAAAAAATATTCATACTCACAACATAACACAACGCTTTGACTCTGTCTGGCCTGGCGTTTACTCTATTTATCTATTCCCTGGAAAGCTTTCTCCTTTCCTCCTCCATTCCATTCAAATTCAAAGCGAAGCTGCAATATGTATCAATAGCAGCAGTCAAGCCTAGGGATCGCAAATTGAAGCCAATGCCGCGGGTTTGGCTAATTTTAGCGAGTTTGCTCGAGCCTTATGTCCCTGGGTACTTGGGACAGTTTACATTTGCCCGTCCAAATTCAAAATTTGAATCGCGCGCACTTTCTCGACAAACACCAAATCACTATGGCTGATTTAGTCTAAAAATGTAATTTATGTAGTCGCGAGCTTCCCAATTTACGAAAATCAAACAAACCGAGTCCCGGTACTGTCATGAATGAGGCTCGAACTGTATTGCGAAAACTAGTCAAGCCAGGCAGGGTAAGGGTAGAACCAGAAGAATGGCTTCGAGCATGCTATTGCTCTACCACTTCTATGCATACTTTTCTTTTGTGATTATGATCATAGCATAACGTTCGAGAGCATTCACTCACTCACTCACTCATTTCCAGCCAAGCCAGTTAAAATACTAAATCGATGAAGCTCTCCCTACTGAATTCATTTACTCCTTCTATTTCTTTTGTCTTCCTTCACTGTAGATATTATTGTCATTCATGCTTCATCATCACCATCATCCTACACAGTCCACAGAAGAAAAACAATGACGCCTAGAAACAAAACATATTTCCTATTCCTATCCAATTCAGAGCGAATTGCGTGATCTCTCTATTTCCATTCGATTCGATCGAGCTATAGAGCTTGTTGCTCTTTTTTATTCTCGTCTCGTGTTTCCTAATTCGTAACATGAGGAGGCAAAGTGCAATAGCGAGGAAGAAAAAGAAACAAAATTGTGCTACGCAGAAGAGAAAGAATAATATTAAAGTGTTTCTTTTCCTTTCTAAGAATTAACTGCACATTCCATTTAGCGTGCCATTATATGCATACACCCAAGCCTAGCCGGTGCGGCGTCGATGTCGATCACGCTGTCGTGTGATACAAAGGAAATGCATATAACCAATGACCATGGCCAAACTATGTATTTTCTTTTCTTTCTCAAGTAAAAGAATTGTAAATGGGAGTGGAGTGTGTGTTCCACTACTTTTCAATTCATCATTACCTAATCCAGATATATGTACATACCTATGTGCATGCGGTCATGAGATGGCTATGACAGTTATAGACATAATAGTCGTGGTCACTCACTCAATCTATCCCTCTCTCCTTTCCCTCTTGGCTTGATGTAATGCGGAGATGAAGAAAATTGAGTGTTCATTTGCAAAGCAATCACTATCAGGAGAAAAAAAATATGTGTGTGTGTGCGCACATCCTAGTGATCGCAAATCGACCGGTGCCAATGATAGATGACGCCTCACGAGTATATTATTATTTTTTAGCGAGTTCTTTTCGAACCGTTCGTGAGTACTCGATAAAGTTTTGTACTGCACTACATTTCCAAGCCTACCACTTCTGTCACATTCTGTGAGTTTTGTTTGGATTTGTATTGACCAAATTTCAAAAAAATTGAATCTCGCGCGCATCGTAAAAGCAAATGAAGGGATTTGTATGACATGTCACCTTGAGTCGAACATCTCGTGAGCATCTAATATCCCGATAAGAGAAAAACCTAACCGAGTACATCTGTTGAGTACTTAGTTTTCACGAGGCTCGATTCGTCATGCGACCCTTATTCCTATTTCATTTTCCTTCTTGGCCTGGAGAAAGTTTTTGTTCTAATATTGTGGAAAGTTATATCATGATATATGTAGAAGATTGCGATTGCAATGCACGCAATCCTCCTCTTCCTCGCTCACTCAGACTGAGTGAGTGAGTGAGTTTGATGTGTTGTGTTGTTGTTTGTGTTCCAAATGGATCCCATAAAATTAAAGTGGTTGCAATGCAACTAAACTGCCAAACTAAAACTTACTAAGCTAACTTAAGTAGAAGTTTCGCTTTCGCTATGTAATACCTACATACCTAGATACATTATTATGAGTGGATTGGATTGGGGTGGTGAGTGGTGAATTTTGAAGTCTAGTCGAGAGCATTTTTATATCCTCCTTCTTGATCACAGCAACATGCATTTTTGAACAGCCACCACGCCACCACTACTACCTCTCCTGCTTTTGTTTTAATCACCTCAGAAAAAAAGAAACTCCTGATTAGAGTGAGAAAAAGGAACAAACAATTCTGGATATTATTATTTCCTCTGCTCACTCCACTCATTTTCTCCATCTGATTCTGATTTCGAAGAAGAAAAAAAAATATTTTCATGAGCGAACAAGCTCAAGCGAGAGTAGCGGCCTGGCTCCCTTATTAATTGCCACATGCTTTGCATTACAAACAAACAAAAAATGTATTTAATGCTGTTTTGGCACGGACAACTGCGGAAAATGGTAGGAGAATGAATCGATTAAGAGCCAGGCCAGGTCTGAGCTGAAGTAGGGGGCAGGTTGTTTTGTTTGCATAAGGTAGAGAAAGAGAAAAAAATGTAATAATGATATATCCCGTCCAAGTCCAGTCCGATATACATAAATGCAATGGGTATAATGGAGCAGCGTTTAGAAAATAAAAAAAAAACAATCTATGCGCTTGGCTCACTCGCTCAGCCCATATAAATAGTCCATTACTTTCTATTATTGTTGCGATAAATTAAATACGCTGCTAGCTGCTATAACTATGGTGCTACTGCTGCTACTTGTTTCTCCGCTTGCTTGGTTTCCCTTGTACCAGTTGAATTTATGGGATTCGCGTTGTTGAACTTGCCTTGTTGCCTCTTGTTTGTTTGTGACAGAAGGAGAAGGAGAAAGCAGCAGCAGAAAAAAACAATGAAAAAAAAAATATTTAAAACATGTGCTATGGATGGATGATGGGAATAAAAGGGACACTTAAACCCTCCGCATAAAAAAGGCCAATAAAAAATATGGGCGAAGAAGAAAAAAAATTTAATGGAATGGAATGTAGATGTACATACGTACATATAAGTGAAAGTTCTCCCTTCTCCAAGTGAAAGTGAATTATGATGGTTGAAATTTTTTTTTATCGGGAGAATGAAAATGGAAGGAGGAAAAAAGCATGACGTTGAGTTGACGACCACTTGAGACTTGATGGCTCTGACACTAATATCTTTAGAGGGGTTAGAATTGTCACTTGCATATAGCACAATAACACAAAACAACAAAGCAAATTTAATACGGTTGGATTGGATTGGAAGAAGAAAAGGAGCTCTTGAAGAGGAAGAGAAAGAGAGAGAAAAATATATATGCGACTTTATCATAGTCATAGTCATTGTCGAAGTTAATCCTCGTTTTCTTTTTTTTATCGAAAAGACAAAAGGAAAATATATTACCAATGCCATTCAACGAGGAATAATGTAATGTCACCTTTGCACGTAGGTATGTATGTACAGGTTGAAGAATGTAGTGTAGTATGGTTCTTCCTCTGGAAGAATTGATGTCAAGTGGCTGGCAATGGAAATTCAATTGGCGATTTCTGTCCCTGCCAGAAAGAGAGAATAAATATGGAATGCGTTTTTCGCACTCGTAAACAAATAAGACGAGCCTCCCTCCTCCCATTTTCTCTGCCAATTCATGTATATATTTTTCAAAGGAGAAAGTAAATAAAATTTATGGCATACCTAATATGAAATGATAGGGGGAAAAGGGCGAGAGCAAAATATAGAGCAAAGAGGCATAGTCCGCCCTCTAGTAAATACCTAACAAGATTATTTTTGTTGTTGTCATTTTCCTATTTACAATTTACGATTCACTATTCACTCCCATCACAAAATAATAGCATCTTTGTTCAAAGAAGAAAGAATTTTTTTTGAAAAAGGATATTCACAATTTACGCAAAAAAATATTTTTTCTTTGGAAGTTAGTGAAGTGAAAGGCATGTCTTGTTTTCGAGAAAAAATATCCAAAGAAGGGGTAGAATATTTTTTGGTCGTTCGCTATTGCTATTGCTTGCTTCCATCTATGGATGAGATGAGATGATGATGGGGAAAAGTAATACAATATGAAAATTATAGGGCGAATATGAATTCATATGGAAATTTTGAGGGAGGAAGAGAGATGTAAGATGTAAAAGAGCAGTAAGCAAAGTGGAAACAACTACTGGAGAAAAGAGAGATTTGTGATGGCTCTTCCTTCCGTTTTATACATCTCTCTTACTATGGATACTACACATTTTCTTCGTTTTCGTTTGTTGGTTGGCCCTCAGAAGAAAGAATGGAGGGGGGAAGTTGCATAAGAATGGAAATGAGGGAGGACGCGAAATGTTTATGAAGACTCCCTCTCTCCTCATCCGCTCTCACTTCCTCTTGACTTGTGCTTTCTCGCTTTACAACAACCAAAAAACACTACAAAATGCTCAGCTCAGCAATGGCTATAGGAAGATCCCCTCTTGTTTAGAAGAATGTGTTTTTTGAATGTTACATAAATACAAACGACTTGAGGAAGGGCAAAAAAATATATTTTTTACTACTTTACATTAAAAGCTCATCATCATATTGAGAGTGTCGCCTGCTTTATGAGTGTCATTGTCATCCGATCCGAATCTCTCTTGGCTTGATAAAGTTTTCTGGAGTGGAATGGAGTGGCTGGTTTGCTTAATATGATATGATGAAAATGATGCTACTCGAAAGGGACCATTCATGAAGTATGTGTGTAAGGCAAAGACCCATAATATTCCTCATGTGACGCAGTTTTTTTTCTACTGTGATTGTATGGCGTTTCAAGCCTGGCCAGGCCCTCCCTCAGCTTTAGCGTTACATACTTTGTGAATGATTCCCAATTATATGAAGATTATGATGATGAAGAAGAGAAAGTTAGCTGCTGCATAAAGCAAAAATTCCCCTTTTCTAATGGCGTTAGCTAATTTTGTTGGTATTTTTTTCTGCATTTTCAGGGAACAGTAAGATATATATTAATCTGCCTTTTTTCATGACGTAATACATGAACAGTCCCTAATTAAGCCATTCATTAATTTTTATGAGCATTTCTGTATTTTCCCCTCCAGATTCGCAACAAAGGAGTCAGCAACTCATGCCATTGTGGCGGTACATAATACAGAAATCAATGGACAGACAGTGAAATGTTCGTGGGGCAAGGAGGCTGGAGACCCTGCCAATGTTTCAAGCCAAGTGTCAACAGTAAGCCAAAATCTAACATCTCCATTTATGATAATGATCGAATTTAAATTTAGTAGTTTTAAAAATTTCTCTTGATATTTTTTTCTTAATCTACAGCCGCAGTACGGTTACGGGTCTGTTGCAGGCGCACAATATCCCTACTATGGTCAGCAAATGGGATACTGGTATCCTCAAGGTTATCCTGCAGCCGCCACCGCGCAGATGCAAAATCAGTTTCTTCAAGGAATGCAAGGGTATTCATATGGAAATTTTGGATATCAGCAGGGTTACATGGGGTATATAGCTCACAGAAAAAGAAAAAACGTTATCCAGTGTCCGGTAGATAGTGCGACTGAATAATTTTTTATATAGGAGATTTTACTACTTGCTCTTACTCATGATACTTCTATGATAATGATGATGATGGCACTTTCAAAAAAAACTGAATTTATATGCGTTTTGTGTTGTTATTATCATCTCTCTCTTACTTTTACTCTAATATCTCGCTGCGACTTTTAAAAACAAATAGCTTTCTCCTTAATTAATCTCAAGGGGCTGTCCATAAAATACGTAACACAAAAATATCGGAGAAGGGAGTCCTTGAACATCCAATTCCAAATTCCAATCAAATCGTCAAGGGCGCTGCAACTCGTTACGCATTTTATGGACTGCCCCGAAGAATACTTTCTCACTTTTTCACTACACTTCATTTTTTAGGCAAAAACAGGGAAACTTGTATGATGAACTACAGATAAAATAAATAAAATTCGCGCCTTAATATTCAATATTCATTCGCTGTACAGCTTTTTTCTCTCTAGCTTTTCCTCGTACGTTAGGGGCTGTTCATAAAATACGTAACGCTTTTGGGGTAGGGAGGGGGTCTTATGCTTCCCTAACGTATCTATGTGGAGGTAAAAAAATGGTTTTTTTGCGTTACGTTTTTTATGAGCAGCCTCTAATTGTGCTTTCCTTAGGATAGCTTTTTATCCAGGAACAGTGACATCTTTCAAGTGACTTTTTTTCGTACAGATTATTTTAAATAATAAAAAACTTATTCCACTTCTTTCTTTCTTTTCTTTCTTTAAATTTTTTATGTACATCTTATGTCGTTCGTCCCTCTTTGTTTTAATGTTAAGAAAGAAATATATGAGGTTGCTTCACAGGATGAGCCTACCCTCTTCTACTTCTTCTTCGTCTTTTTTCTGTTTTCATGGGAAAAGGGAAACTTCTCATTCTAAGTACTTTCATTTCTCTAAACTTTTGTAGTCGTGTTTGTGTTCTCTAATGAATATCAATATTTTTCTGTCTTTCATTCAGTCGCACTATCTCTCTCGACACGGTAATAGTTTGAAACCAAGTGGAATTTTTTTCTTTTTTGAATTCCTCAACCCTTTTTATAAAAATTGCATTTTTCGTTGTCATATATATAGTCTTTATACCATACCAAATACCAACCATAAACCACCCATAAAAATATTTTTATAGCCGATATATCTAAAATAATTTTTAATATTTAGTACTTAATTGTAAATTAAATCCCTTTAAAAAAATAATTGTATGCGTAAAATAATAAGTCTCATGCTCAACATTAATTTTGCTCCTAGAAATGTGGGAGCTATGCAAGGAATGACCTCCTGGGGCCAAGGTATGACTGGCGGAGCAGCCGCAGCCACTCAGCAAATGACAGGGGCAGCTGCAGCTCAGAACGCTGCTGCGGCGGCCGCCGCCGCTATTCAACAGCCAACTGCCGCTGCTGCAGCCGGAATGATGGCTGCTGCGGCTGCTTATCCAATGCAGCAGTTCCAGGTGTGAACATAAAAAACACTGATTGAACAACCACAACTTCTTCAAAAAAAATAAATTTTTTTCTAGCCTACATACTAACAATGATACAAATAGCCAACATTGAACAACAACAACAACTACAAAATGAAAAATTTATTTCGACAACAGCTTCAATTTTCCAGAAAGGGCAAACATTTTTACCTTATTTGAGGACGACATACAAAGAAGTAAAGAGGTTTTTACGAAAAAACAAAATAAAAATTTGGAAGGGAAAAATTTTTTTTTTCTCTCACGGAAGTACATAAAAAATATATAATAATATATAATCTCTCGACTACATTATAACGAGGACATTCGACACGGAAGAGAAAGTGGGAGACGACAAAATCAAAAAAGAACTATAATATGAAATATACTTACTTACTCTACCTATGTACGTGTAAAAAAAAGTTTTTAAAAAAATTTAATTTTTAGGTGATATAATATTAAATAATAATAATAATATTTAAGGGTGTGATAGAAGTAGAGAATTTCTTTCTTTTTTTTCGAATATTTTTGGATTAGATATAATTGTATTTAGAGGCGCAGCAAGCAGAAGAGACGGTGTGCGTCGTGCGTGCGTGTGTGTGTTTGTAAGGACACGAGGCTTAGACTGATATTCCAGTCATTTCATTTATACTGACTCGCTCTGATGATGGTGAATTTTTTTTCTTCTTAAGTTTAAACCGCAAATTAAAGTCAAAATCAATTTTATTAGGTACGAGTTTTACAGAAAATACACACACAGTTTGTACCACTATATTTATATGACAGCTCCAGATAAAAAAAATATCTTTGAGGACACTGCTCGTTTGATAGACTATGCAAAAGAAATAGCAAAGAAAGTTCATGTGAATCTGCCATCTGCTACGAATATTAAATAGCATGAGAGATTTTGCCAATAAATTTGTTTCCTCAAATGAATGAAAAAGTCTTGTTACTTTTCAGTTGTGGTAGATTTTTTCATTCAGTTGAAGAAATAAAATTAGTAAAATAATGAAAAAAGACTCGAGACAAAAGGAAAACTTTTAATGAATCAATGAAACGATTTGCTACTTACCAATATTATATTATTTATGGAATATCAATAAATAAATATTGGATACGAGTGACATACATATATATAATAACGAAGCTATGCTATTGTGGGAAAAACATGAATAGAAAATATGTGTTTTGGCGGATCAGATTTTTTTTAAAAAGGAGGTTTAGGGATTAAAAAAACAAAGGAAATACATACATAGGTACATAGGTAGGTTTAGTAAAATATGAAGTACTTTGAGGAGAAAGTACTTCCGTGTCTGATAGGATTTTTAGGGAAGAAAGTAAAGTAATAATAATTAAGGAAAAAAATCGCAAGTAATAACTCTACAAAAAAAATAAATATGAACCTGCTGCTTCGGCGCATTTCTCGAAAGACATACCTTAAAAATAAATAATGGGATTTTAGTGAAGAGCTTCCGGTCTAGGTTGTTCTTCGACAAAAAAATAAAAATAAATAACTTAGTAGTTTAGGAATAGGAAAATAAATAATATAAGAAATGGTAGTTTGTATAGGGACACATTTTATTTGAAGTAAGTATATAGCATAGGCTTTGAGTGATAGGGGTTTAGGAGAGCCGGCGAAAAGTCTTAGATTAAAAAAAATAATTTCGTAGGTAATTAAAAATAGCTGAAATGAGAATAGGTCATCTAGGTACATAGGTATGTAGATAAATTCTACGATAAAATTTAGATGAGGGAAGATGAATAAGGTATGAATAAAAAAAAATTAAAATACTGTGACAACGATTTGGAATACAAAGAATAAATAAAAAAAATATGAATCCCAATTTATACTTACTTCTACGTACCATTTTTAGAAAGTTTTGTCCCAAATACTTTTACTCATAAAAATAGTGATATACTATAAAATAAATACTGATAAATAGAAAAAATATTGTCACTGTGTTGTCCTAGGATTTAGATTTAGAATAAATTAGGAATTGGTAAAAAAAACATTTAGAAAATTATGAGAGTTTTCCATTTTGTACGAAGAAAAATGAAGAAGAAGAACAAATATCGACAAGCTACAAGTCCCATAATTTAACTTTAATAATTTTAGAATGTGAAGGTCCTATTGATGAAATTAAATTTATAGTAGTGGAGACAAAAACAATTGAATTAAATTACTTAAAAAAATTCAGTGGAGGTTTATCATTAAATAAAAAAATTCTTTGTTCTTCTTTCGGTACAATTAATTGGAGGCAGCAATTTAAAAAACATGGCAAAAAATATATATTGATTTCTCAATGGAGGAAAAAAAATATTAGTTAAGCGTCATTCATCATCATATATTTATTATTATGCATGCGTGGATTGATGATCTGTTTAGAAATATTTAGGTAGACAATTTTTTAATAACGAATAGGGATGTGTCTTGCATTGCACTTCCTTTTTTCTGTTTTGTCGCACTACCATTATAATTACTTCTACTAAAATAAATACTGCACTCGAATTAGTTTTTTCTGACATCTGAGAAAGAAACAATTTTTGCATATTGATATTTTGTACGTACGTAAAAAAAATTTTTCTTAAAAATATGAGACTTATTTAAAAGCGACCTCACACAAGAATATTTAAATGTCGAAGAAGGAATGTATGGATTAGATGGATGAATGAGTGTGTTTGCTGAGGAAGCAGTAGATGATTTGGAGTGTTGTTTTTTTGTTTCACATGAGCATTAATTTTCTAGCCTTCGTGGTCTATCTAATTTCAATCTGATTTGTATGTATACACGTTCTCTAGTGATGCACCTACGCAGAAAAAAATTGATTTAGGGTAGAAATTTTAAAAAGTATATGGCACACTTTCCAATAGGCGATATGACTCCCGAAGGAATTTTCTAGTTTTTAATATTTTGTGATTGGGTTTGTCATTCGTCAATCCCTACAAGATCCTTTTGAGTTTGTCCTAATATCTTGCGCTGTGCGCGCGATGGAACGGAGTAAAGATGCCATAAGCAATGCAATGGCCATGGCCATCATGGTTTTTGCAAAAATTAGAAAATTTCATCGGGAATTTATTCGGCTTCTGTGAACTGTGCCATGTACTTATTTTAAGGCAGGTAATGAATTAAGGACTTGACATGATAATTTACTTAATAATTAATTATTTCTTACATTAGATTCAAAACTGGGTAAGAATACATGGAGTGTGTGGTATCAGTCAAATTACTTTAGTCGGTTAGACTTCCGGAGGAATGAGTGGTTGAAAAATGACCTGTAGAAAGACAGACATTATGACTGAAGCGTCTGAAACTCTTCGCGAGTGACAAAACAAAACGGAATGAATGAGATCTTAAGATATTCAAATTGAAATTAAGAATCTGTGAGAGAACCTTTGTTGTACGGACAGACGGAGGAGGAGCTATTTAACTGTTAAATTATTTATTCATTTTTTTGTTGCTGATCTTTAAAAAAACAGATTAAAAGTATTGTTTTGTTCTTTTTTTTTCTTTTCTTATTTTTTGAATAGAAGTTTTGAGATTCGTCCCCAGTTAAGCACACACAGTCAGCTATAATAGATGTAAAAATACCTCTAGAAAAAAATATTCCTCTAGTTGTCCCTGATACGATGACGTCGCGACGAAGACCCCGAAGGGAAAATAACTGAAAAGTCATTTGAGCTTGTATTGTCTTTAAACTAAAAAGGAAATTGTAATGGGCGAGCGGAGGAAAAATTATTTGAAAAGAAAATTGGAGGAGGGGATGGGGAAATGGAGGAGGAGTAAAGGCTCGCGATTTTGTTCCAAAATAATGCGGACGATGTATGTATACCTTTTACTGCGGCAGGAGAGAGACTTCCTTTTGCCCACTACATTTAAGAATAACTCGTGTATCCCAATTTTAATTAAGTTTTAGTTTTTTTCTGTGAAGAATAAATCGTCGACGACGGAAGAAAATTTAAAGTCGGTAAGAAAATTTTTTTTGTTCTCGGTTTTGTTAAAATATTAAATACATTTCACTATCTTTTTTACAGTTTCATTGTTATTGTTATTAGTTTTTAAGATTACAAAAAAAGAGCTCACGACTACATACATATACTTCGACGATATAATTATAATTTATGATTAGTTTACTGACCTTAGTAAAGGCATGAATGTATTCCGTAAAATAATTGTTAATCACCAACTCACTCACTCACTCACAAACAAACGGTTTCATCTCTCAATTTAATTTTTTTTTTTCGTTGTCTCGGTCAAAATAATTATAATTAATTAGTGCGTATGTCTTGATATAAAAAATTTTTTATAAGAAAAATAAATTTCCTAATTTGAAATTAGGGCAGAATGTAATTTAATTAAAATTAGACATTCTATAGTTGTGTTGTTAAGATAATTATGGAAATGTATGGAGTGGAGTGAAGTGTTATTTTAAAGTTAAGTAATTTTTAGCAATTAAGTTTTGTGTTGTCCTTGGAAATACATATTATTGCGTGGAAAAAATGATAAGGTCAATGTAAAAAAAATATACTGATGATACTGGATGTGGTAGGTTAAGTTTGATATAAAAAAAGAAACGTTAATGATAAGATGTCTTCTTGTTAAGAAATGAAAATGTCGCTTCCATTGGAAGCCATTACGGATAAGAAAAAAATGAATACTTATGTTAATATAATATATAATATGATTATGCAAATATAGTTAAGGAGAATATGATGTCAATTGTTATAAAAACGATGCTGATAAATGATAATGATGATAAAAATGAATAAATGTACTCAGCTAAACTTAAGGAAAATAATTTTGACGATGGAGTTGTTTAGTGTCACTTATTTCAATTCTACAATATCTAATGAGCATGCAAAATGTTGACTGCGTCTCTTAATTTTACGTAGCGTTCGGGGTTTCCATTTAAGAATGCAAGTCCCTCGAATCGGAGGGGCAAACAGTGAAGCTGGATGCCTTTTTTTTATAAATGCCCTTTTATTTATGTCATCCAAATCAAATGATGAACCGAGAGGGGAGGCGCAAGCGTAGTTAAATGTCGCTGCTGAACCTCACGAACCCATGCATCTATGTTCAAAATGTACTGACCAAACATGTATTAGTGAATATTATGCTCAGGCTCACATAAAGTTCATCCATGTGCATCCTAATCCTATAATATCTGCTCTGCTCTTGTTGCATTGAAACTGGAGAGAAGTTGAAAATGAAATCTCCTTGCCTTTGTCCGCAGCATTTGTCCAGTCAATTCAATTCCTGAAGAGATTATGCAGAATTCGAGATGATGATGATATTGCAACTTTTCTTCATTAATTAATGTATTGACATTCAATACGATCCAATGAACGTATAGAAATGCCAAGGAAATGGAGGTACATATGTACTTGATTGTTGGTTATGTGATGCAGAGTCTGGAGTCCAAGTGAAAATTAAAAAATGGCGAGGAAAAATTCAAGGATTAACTTGATATTAGGTTAATTTAATTAAGATCGTAATGCTGAGCACAGCATAGCTGCGCTGAATACCTAGATTGTATTGTTTTTGTGTTCTTAATATAAGCGGTACGTGTACATCCGTCTCTCTGCCAGCATGATAACTTAACTCACTAAGATTTTTAAAAAATGTGGGGTCCTTTGTACTTTCTTGCACAATTGGATATGACTACAATTATATGATTACTATTAAATAATAAAAATATTCAATATCAATCTTTTCTCATGATCCGTTCCCTACTGATTGAATTTAGGAAATTTATGGTAGTCCTACTTAAGTTCACCACCCATTTTTCCAGTTGCAGAATTAATAATCTTTACAGTACCATGTCCGAGTGGTAAATCGAAAAATTGAGTACGATTTGTCCTCATAGGTCAAATCGAAGGTGCTGAACACG
>JAHZNI010003553.1:0-11531 GCA_027744415.1 Seira ritae | reverse complement strand
GATTAGACACAATTTGTCTTCCGGATGCAGTATCAAACATTTGCAGAAAATTTCGCAATTTTGAGCAATTTTTCGAAAAAATCACGATGTTATTCGGCAGACGCCCTTTACATATAATGAATGCTCTTGTATGTATATATTTATGTCTAGTTTTAAAGCTTACTTTCTCTACCTCATGCAAATGGTCCGTTCACGTGTACTTGCATGCATCAAAGCCAATTATTTTCAAGTAGCTTTGGCTAGAAAAAAACTTGTGTGCTTACTTTACTTTCAGGAGGAAAGGCCCTTAAAAACTTGTAGTAAATACTTATGTAGGCCCGTGTTTTCGAGATGAAACAAAGAAAAAGTACACATAATGTTCCACCTTACGTATGTAAGTACTTGATTGCGATGCTGTTTTTCAAGAACAGCAAATAATATTGAAAAAACCTTAACGGGTGTTTTATATTGATCCTTTTGGGGAGCGACAAAAATCACGTTCCCAGTTTCCATGTGTCATGACACCTCGTAAAATTGGTTTTGTGAGCTAGGAAATCAAAAAGAATTTGAGATGATGGAAGTGTATGTCTTTTGAATTTTATACAGATCTTTACACACTTGCGTCTATGGTTTAAGCATGGCTATTGTCACGTAGCTCTCTTGGAACTAACTAAGCGTTTCTAATTAATCAAATTAAAAATCTGGCTGTGCCTATCCACCCATTTACTGAAGTTTATCTTAATTTGCCCATCTTTTTCCCCAAAATTCAATTGAACTCCACCTATTTGTGTAGCATCATTTCTACTTGAGTTCATCTGTGAGTTTGGTTCATTTTCTCTCATGATTTTGTTATCCTGCCTAAAGTTAACTTAGCTTTCTCCAGATATTTCTCACGTTAAGCTTAGCATTTCTCGTTGAAATGTTAGCAGAAAATGCACTCTTTGAATATTTTCATTTTCTAGCCTTTCCTCTCACATTCGACTAAGCTCATTTCTCTAGCTACATATCCATTTTAGCACATCCACACGCTTTGCATATATTCCATGCTCTATCCTGTTTCCAGAGCCATTTTCCGATAGAATAGTGCCAGCATAAAACGAGCAGAGAAAAAAGAAAGCAATGATGACTCTATAAACGGCAACTGTAATCGGGGGAGTAATGTCTGTGCACTAGTGCTAGCATCCAAAGAAAATCGCTGAGCTTGTGTTCTCTGCATCTGTAGGATTTACACGGGAAACGTCGTGCTTGTTTTGTGATGCTGGTCCTTGCTGACTTAATTTTACGGTTGAGTGACTATCTTGTAGAGAAGTTTTTGGAAGGAAGAGGGCTTTACAGGAGCCTTTTTATCCATTTCCAGCAAAAATGAGTTTAAGCCACTGTGAAAGTTTTTCTATATGAGTGGAGGAATGAGTATTTTGTACCCATTTCATAAGTAGTATTTTCAACCATGTAGAAGGAAAGGAACTGACTGACTGAATGCTTTCTAAAGCTAAAGCAGTTTTCACAAAAGGATAGATGTGAAAATCCATCTCGACAACAATTTTAACATTCATGCCAAATATCCTCGAGGTAAATAAAAGCTTTATTGGTCGATACCCATACAAACATAGTTTTAGAGTGGAAAGGGGTAATGGCACAGTAAAATGGACACACAGACTAGATCTTCCTTTTCCCTGAGAGAGAGGGAAAACAATGTATAATTTTTACGTAACGGATAAAATGACTGCAAAATAGCCTGTAGCAAAAATACACATGTGCGGGGTAATAAACGGTTATATTGTAATTCTCTATTTTTCCTTGTTCCCTGTTGGAAGCATAGAGTAAAGGATTGGGTTGTTGGTGATGGTGGTGCGATGATCATGGGCTTTGGGTGAAAGTATAGGAGGGCATCAAACCAAACCATCATAGACAAAAAATGAATAGAGTTGTGCATTTTTTATTCTTTTCCGTTCCATCCTTCCTTTCCTCTCCTTCAGAGTTAAAGAGATGACTGCATTTGAAAATGTGTAGATTATTTAACAGAACTATGGGGGAATCACTGATTCCGTTTGTGTTGGCATTCTACGAAAAAACGTTCACCTCATCATTTCCATTGTTGCCTTTTGTGTAGGAGAAAATGTTGGGACTTGACTACTCTGTCATCTTAATGATCATCGCTGTGATGATGATGATGGTGATCACTGTGAAAACGGCATTTTAGCATTTGAACTTTTCTGCCTTTGCCTCTTATTTTTTTGCTGTGATTTCAAGCTTTATTAACAGACGTAAGCATGGAGCATGATAAAGGCGAACAATCCTGCTCTACTCTGACGATTTCATCTCAAGTAGAGAGTATAGACACGTATGCCTTGAGCTGTTAGTTTATCCCTTTCTTTCTTTTGTTGCCCGGATTTCACAATAAAGTGGGAAAGGGGTCTAATTCTATTTTGCAGGCGATTGACAGACAGATCCATTCACGCAATATGACGTGCTCATTCACTTGTAAATATTCAGGTCAATTTTTTCGACAGCTGCATTATTACCATTCTCTCTCGCGCTCGTTCGCTTTCTCAAAGGATCTTGAGCTAGGTGGATTGGGGAGAAAATAAAGTAAAGTGGATATTTTTGTTCGGGTAGTATATAGCATTGTAATCAAAGGAATTCATGAACGACAGTGTTAAAAGATGATATTATTGAGGGGTGAGAGAATAGAGACTCAACTTCATCCAATTTTGTATGCTTCATGATGATGATACGATAGTCGTCCACATCATCAGCAGGTCATGCTCGACTAAAAGTGAGTGTTTTCTCGAAAAAAAGGAAAAAGCTGGCAACTTTTTTATTATTTTTTGTTGAGATGATCTGAATAACAATGCTGCTTTCTTGCGAATAAAAAATCACGTCTGATGCCTGGTTGTGAGTATCGCAAATATACCAAGTTCCATATAAGCGTAAGCGTATTAGTTCAAACATGAAAATGATGACTGGCGAGTGTAGTATTATATTACAATCATCCTTTGTGTTTTCGTGTGAATCAATGTCTGGAAATATTTTAGAAGTGATTTACGACGACTCGTGCCATTGAATCTGGTTCTCTTCATTAAAATGTCATGTCCTGTCACAATTTTCCTTTTAGACTTTGACTTTTTACCCGTCTATCCATTTATCATCATCAACAGCAACAATAGAATTTCCTTCAAAAATAGATGTGCAGTTACACACTTTCTGTGAATAGAATTTGATGAATCTTTTGGTTTGAATAAGTAATAAAAAATATAGAAGAAAATCACAAGTCGCTCCCAATTTGTTCGTCGATAATAGTAACTGTCTCTTTGAGTTGAGTGTATAAAAGTTTATGAATGCTTAAATTTACTTGAAACATCCTATATTGTTATTCAGAAAACGAAAATATTTTAAGCATGTATACATTATATGCATGCAACTGATTAGTGAATGGAAGAATTATTAAAATTATTATTGGATAATTAATTTAATTACGTATCATCATTATTGGACATCAAAGTTCTCTGTCCGTCCATTTCTCAGCATTTCTTCCATTAGCAATGAAGTTACTTTAAGAATTTCGTTCAAACTATCCGTCGTTTTAGTTTAGTCCCATGTTTTAGAAAAATATTTTCTCTCTTCTCCCATTCTCTGGGGACATGGCAACGCAGCGCTCGCCACTTCAACTTCTGGAAAAATTTTCCATGAGGGACTTGAGTAAAATTAATAAGCGTCAAGAGACCAGCAAACTTTGATCCAAACATCACAACATTCATTCTCCTCACATAATATTCCACCTAAACGCATCCGCTTTTGCTTTTATAACGAAAGCACAATTTCACGCAAATTTTTTCTCTTACTTTTTACTAGCAAATGTAGAAAAAGTTGGAAGTGTGCTAGTCCTAATACAGGTAGAGCACACATGTATTCAATCTAGAAAGAGGTTAACAAAGTGGAAAAGAATAATGTGAGTGAAATCAGTAAAAAAAATGTGGAGATTGGAGTCCCCGTTCCTCCCCAACTCTCCAACCTGGGGAAAAGAGAGATACAGCTTTCCTTTTGTCACCCTTCTTTTTCAGTTCTCGCTTGTGTGCTTTTACCATGTACCTGTGTTAGTACTTTCTCCTTGCTTCATACAAAATGCATGATGCTCTTGTCTCACCTTTTCTTTTCATTTTGACAACTTCACTTTCCCTTCCCTTCTCATAATAATAGTTGACTTTGCTTTCTCTTTCTATGCAAACGGATTTTTGTCATAAACATTATCTTTCCCCCACATGCATATACTATATACCGCCCCTTTAGTGTTATTTTTTTCCTTTAAAAACATTATTCGTTGTTTAGTAAATTAAACGCGAGGAATTTTTACTCTTCCTTTTCCGTTATCGAATCCGTTGAGTCTGAATGATCATAATCTCAATAAAAAAGTAACTTAGTTTATCTGATTCTGAAATTGGAACAACGGGTTGTACTATATGCATGCATGTGCAGAGGCAGAGACGGTGGTGATGATGCTGAACTGCGGGATTAAATATGAGCAGTATTTACACATCTTTCCAACTTGTTATGTGACCTACTTGTAAGCGGATACATTGAAGAACTACACTTGATGATAATGCCAGAAGAACCGCATAAACTTCAGCTAGATTAACAGCTAAACATCACCTCAAGCCCTGCCGAACCGGTTCACTGAGGACTGTGAGATTTGTACTGATGGAAATAAGATCTGTTAGATTTTTACTGTGCGAATGGAGAAATGTCACTGTGCGATACGAGAACTGTCCCCAAAATGTAAATCCTATTAATTCATCTTTGGGTCACAGTTTTAAGCATAATCATTTCTATTCCTTTCGGGATGGAAAGAATCTTGAATAAAATTGAAGCAAAGACCAAAATCTTCACGATTGAATTTTACAAAACGACTCATTGATGAAGTTCTGGAAAAATCTCTGAACCTGGAAAAATATCGCTCAAATCTTTTGATATAAGTAAAAAAACACTTCATTTCATTTTTCCATTTGGGCCATTTCAACCATGCATTTTTGCATTTCAGGTAAAAAATATGCATTTCACGCCTACCATATGTGTCATGATCATGATTTTTTAATCTTTTGTGAAAGAAAATTGGAGCAGCTTGTATGCAATTTATAGTTCATCCAAAAATATACCTAACGTTTCATGTACATGTATGCATGCATATTCTTAACACGTGTTAAAAAGTTAATCTTAAATTTAAGATGCTGCAATCTCGCACAGTACAATTATTAAAATCGGCATAAGAATTCAGTCACTTTTCATTTCTATCACTTCTCGTTTCCATCAGCGCAAATCGCACACTCCTCCGACTACCGCCGAATCTGTTGTGGATGTTGGAGAGTGGGTTGGAAAGAGTAAAATAGGAAGTGGAGGGAATAGCTAGAAACCAGTATTGATAATGGTTTGCAATAATAATAACAGTAATAAAAAGGAACGACGACGATGATAAAACCATGCATGCATCGATTCACTTTCTCCTCTTCTGTCTGCATGGTAGAAATAAGTATTAATGCTTTACGTTCCCTCTTGTGTCTGCGTCGTCCTCTTGTATAATCAGTAAACATCCTTTCTCGTATTTTCTACTCGCTACTGCTGAGTGAGTAGGGAGAAAGCTACACTTTCATTTCATTTGTGTTTGAATCACGAAATGGCTCTGAAAATTTCTGCCTTTTTGGTCGTTACGACAGGAGTATTGCGGCAATTGCTTGTAATATTTTTTGTGAATTTATTATCATTGGCTCAACAACAGCAGCAGAAATCGCGCTTTTCATTGGCTTTCGCAGCACACGATTTTTCCAGAGGCAAAATTTTCACGTCGGTTCAAAGTGAATGCTTTCTACTTATGTACGTCTTCATATGTATGTTCAAGGAAACGCGAAGTGATCTGGAGGAATGAATGATACCACTCTTAGGGATTTTGATCCCCTCTTGAAAAAAATGCGTATACATTATTAGTTTATAATTTTTCTAGTGTTTTGGAATAAATTTTTATGCATTACAAAATTCGTCCATTTCAAAACATTTCAAAATTACTGTTAACTTCGACTCAACAACGATTATAGTATTTAGGTATTGAATCTGATCCAACGACATCTGAGTTAACTGTGCAATATTACCAAATACATTTGAAGTTGCGTGCCTAATATTCAATACTAACACGCACCCGCTGTGCTGCTGTTGCATGCATGTAAAGTTGCAGCTAACGCTAACATTCTAAGTTTTCATAAGTCATGTTTTCCTGATAATTACTTTCTTGCCATTGGTACGACCTTGTAAAATTAATGGGTGCTAACTAGTGCGAGAGGAAATGTTTGTGCTACACTTTTCTCGTATTCTTCAGTCACTATGTTCCTCGACACTTCCTTTTTTTTATTATTGTCTAAAGTTACAGAAGGCATTTTGGCAATTTTGGCATTATCTCTTTCCATCGTTTTCATTCGCTTTCCTCCTGTTTCCATGGTTTTTTCATTATTATATTTGATCACATGTACCTTTAATAAGTGGAGTTGAGAGAAACTTGGGAGCAAAAGCGTGGAGTGCATATACGTTTTTGATTGTGGAATTTGCGGTGGAATGAAGAGCTTTAATTACAAATTAGGAGATTGCAATATTTCCTAATTTGGCAAAGAGACTAAGAAAAAAGGTTTTTATGAAACTAAGGACTCCACTGTATACCTTTCGTGCCAAACTCAATAGGTTTTGTATCTATGCTACATATAGCCATACCGTAGTATATGCTCAGTCTAATACCTTCACACAACAATCGCTTCGCCTTTTTGAAAGAGCACAAGTAAGAATGGTAAGGGATGAGCGAGAAACGTGCTTTTGGCTCGGGTTCAGTCCTGATTTCTGTAGATTTTCTCAGAGTAAGCATAGGAAATTGTTCCAGCTTCAGTCTAATTTTTATTATTTCCTCTATTTTTGTAAGCATTTCTTTAATAAAAAGATCCATACATTAAAAAGACTACTAATGTTAACGAAAAAGGCAAAGGAAATGCTTTTGTACTTGTCAATTTCCTTTCGATTTTCGCGATCGTTGATTTTCATGAGTGTTTAGACATTTAAACCTACGTTCTACTGTGTTGAATCCACTTATCTTGCTTTATCGGTATTTAATTAGCTAAAGCAATTTTGAAAAAGTTTTCACGTAATAGTTGCTGACAATCATCCAATTAGTCAGTTTATGATTACCCCAAATATTGCACGAAAGTTCGTATCCACTCTTCAAATCAAGATAAGTAAAGTAAGATGGCTTTAATATTATTAGCATTAGTCGGACTGAAATGCTTCGGGCGGATTTTGATTCTTACAAAGATGCTGCAGTCATAGTCCTGACAACGAATCTGAAACCGACCAGTATCTCCTTATCGACGGTTAAAATGCATTAAAAAGCTTAAATTAGCCCGACTTACCAACAATCCACAAAAATTTTGTGCATAGATACACCGGTCGGTTTGCTTGGCCTATCTAGCTAAAGGTATTTGTAAATCTTTGGCTGGAGTCGGTTGTTATTTTACAGACACTTCGTCTGATGAAATATGCGCACAAAATCATCCATAGCGTAGCATTCGTGAGTTATTTAATCTGATTACTTTAGTAAAGATTTTTTAAAATCTCATCCAGTTTGTTTAAATCTCCTTGGCATCAATTGACCGTTTTTTACCCTTTTGCGCGAGACTGTGGAATTTCTTAGGAAGAAAACTTGCGAATTGAATATTTTCTCTTCTCCTTCAAAAAGTTTTTGTCAACTTTTTTAATTTAGAATAAATGTTTTCTTGCATATGCAATTCATTTCTCTTCTAAAAGCTGAAGAAATATAGGATTACTCCCGCCTTACATCCAAGCGTAAATTTTCACGCTAAAACAATTGTGCACACGAAGGACACTCATGTCGATCGCGATCCTTGTTGAGAACACCGAATGCCAAAAATATCAATTCCCTCAGTAGGATCTAGATTGTTCACGCTGCTTTTTTAATTAAACCATAAACGTCTACTAACATAAACTTTACGTTTGTAATCATTTTTCTACATCTCCTAATTAAAAATCATTAACGTTTTGAATTGTCACCGGACTTTCAACAGCTCCTTTTATTATTTTAGGTTGAGAGACCCATCTCATCTCCGTTGACTTTATCGGCTTATCATGAAATGACTTCTGGAGTGAAGTTTTTTTAACGAGTTGGTGTTGGTCTGGGTTTTTGCCGCCTGTGTAGCTTTCCCTTGCTCTTGCTCGTTAGCATCTTTTCATTTAGTTTAGCTGCATCCGAAAAAAGTTTACCTACTTTGTTCTTTCATTCCCTCCAGGAAGTAGAGTTTTTCGTGCTGTAGATTTCTTTTCTACCATTTGTTCTGTTTTTAGCTGAGACTATAAGCACATTGCTGATGAGGATGACGGGGTCTAAACAGAAATAAAATGTTACTTCACCATATTATTTTTCTTTCGTATTAGGAAAAAACACAAATAGCAGCACTCGCACATTCTAAATAGAAAAGGTACCGGGTGATTTAATATAACCCTCGATTCAGGGTAAGTTAAGAGAGTAAGTTAGGACACATAAACCACCCTGCGTACTTCACTCAAAAAATGCCTACTACATACAATGTAGCTGTGTTAGTGCAAAGGACGGAGCATCAACGGCTCAGTAGCAGGAGGAGCAGAGCAGTGGAACAAAAAAATCTGTTGTGATGATGTTGCATTAGTCTCCTCTGAACAAGACTCCGCTAGGTTTTCCTCCTGTGTAGTTATTCCATTGTCAACATTAACATTTTACCAGCTTGTACAACTTTCAGAATGAGAGAGCAAAATTCGAAGAACAGAGGAAGGAAACTGGTAGAGAGGAAAAAGTTTTGTCTTTGTTTTGAAAGAGTGTGATACTCACTCCTCGCAGTCCTCCTTCTTTTCCTCTTTGCTCTTGCCGAAAATGTATTTTAAAAAGTCTAAGAGTAAAACTTGGTAGTAAGCGTGTAGTGTAGCGAGATGAAGAAAACAACACACGAAAAAAATTAAAGTCACTTTCTCGTTTCCTTACGGCATGGTATGGGTACCACAATATCACCCTTGTATTGTAGTAAACTGGAAAGCGAAAAAACAAGAAACGTGCACTCGAGAAATCAGTCCGGCGTGGTGGAATGTGCCCAGTTTGCTGCTCAGATGGGAAATGTAGGCACAGACGCGAGGCAAGGAGGAAAGGAAAATTCAGCAGTTTTTGTTACTTATTTACTCATAATGAACGAAGGCATGTAACTATGAAAAGAGAAAAGGGGTAACAACAGAAAAAGCATAGTCGCCTTTTATCATCATGTGTGCTATGTTTGTAGTGAAGTAATAATGCATAACATTACACACATGAACATGGAAGCATTCCTCCACACCACTCAACTCTTAAAGATAGCTGATGCATGTGTGTATATTTTCGAAAAAAAAACTAGTGCAAAAGCCAACTCGTTTTCTCCCTTGAATTCTCATATCATCATGCTCTTTGATGATGATGATGACGATGATAATGACGGGGATACGAAGAGGCAGGATAATTTTGAAGGTGTTGTCCTCATTGTTCCGGTTCTCGCTGCTTATGTGCGAACACAATACATATTCCATTCATGTATCACACAAGCAAAAAATACTTTCACTTTGTTATTAGAAGTTTTTGGCTACCTAACGGCTCTTGTTAATCTTTTTAAGCTTGATTCTAGCTTAACTTTAACTTAGTGCTGGTGCTAGTGCAGCAGCTGTATGTTTTGAAGGCATAGTAATGACATGAAGAGGAGAGCTGTTTTCCCTCTCTTGATATGTATTAGCTCCGGCGTCTACTTGTATTTAACTTCCATCTCGTGCGTCATTACCTTCATGTGATCGTGATGACTTTCCATACTACAGCTCGTCATTGTTACTTCCTTAGAAAATAATGGGATGATGCTGGTTTAAAGATATTTTACGTGTGCGCATGCAGAAGCCTTAGCTTGATGTCATCGGCTTACTTTTACTGTTTGATAATTTCTTCCTGAGTGTTGAATATGCGAGAGGAAAGGAGGAAGATTCCTTTTTAAAGTGAAATAGGTTTTAGTTTTACGATTTCATGGCAATGCTGCTCACTCTTAAAGAAAATTGTGTGATGTCTGCTCTTTCAGAGACTTTTTTTTGGTAAAGTTTTTAGGGGAAAAAGTTTTCATTATGATAATGAGATGCGGAAAGAGAAGGGACGAGTGAAAGTGCAAAAGTTTGCGAGTGGGTGCGATGGAAAAAAGAGGATGAGCAAAGAAGGCAAGGGTGGAAAAGGGAGAAGATAATATATAGTGTGTGCGTGGTTTTTTCCCTGATGATGTTGATGATCGCTGTGATCATGGTGCGGTTGTTGGTAAATGTGGTACAGTGCGCGGGCAAAGACGATGGTATAATGAGCGTTATAGAGGCGCTGCTATTATGAAAAAACGTGAGAGGGGGGAGATGTGTCTCTACGTGAGCCATAATCATGACAGTAAAATGACAGAGATTACTATTTAAAAAACGAGAAATGAGGATAGGAATGTCAAGGAAGGATACGTAGATGGATTAGGAACTCTGTTCATTATTTCCTTCTCTGAGGAAACTTTTCGTTTCATGTCAAAAGTTGGTCGGATAAAAAAGCTAGTGATTTTGGCGGTCATTTTTTGTCAGGAATGGCTCTAGTGCTGATGATCTGAGAAAGAAATAGGGAAGAACGGCGCGTGTTACACAAACGACATGTTATGTATTATGATGAACGGCTGTAAGTATTTTGACATGTACGAGGCATGTGTGTATATACTTGTCCACACATCAGTGTGGGCTTGAAGCGAAAGAAATAATGCAACCTTGATGTAGTCAACTTCTGTTTTGCAAAAAAAATCCGGACAGACCATGAATCATTGAGCATTTTATTTCTCCTTCATTCCAAAATGAGCTTTATGCTTACACATACTATGTGCTTACGTCTTATATGATCTTTTATTAAATAAAAGCTGAGGATTCCCTTTTGGTTTGCTGTGACTGAAAATCATGCACGATTCAAAGGAGATAAAAGTTGAAAAGGGAAAGTTGGAAGGAAGCAAATATGAGGTTGCTCAGAATGGAGTAGGGTTTTGCAGATGTTGTCTTGGGACGTGAGTGTGATGTGACTGATCAGACCGCAAATAGGAAAAGACGTTTTTTTATGTTCTCAATTTTTTCTCCTTTCTCCAGACATTGTTCTCACAACACATCACGAGAATTAAATTGGAGAAGATATGTAATGGAAGATATGATATGGAAGACAAGTGAAAAAAATTATAGTATGTAGCAGATGCACTTATGTTACACTTAAGGCTAATGCTAAGGTATTGTGAAAGCGGCGTGCCACCACCATTGTCATCATCGAGAACTAAACTTCAATGTGACTAAAGAAAGGAATTACAACGAATGGAAAAATTTTCAACGCCAATCGCTGAAGAAAAGGCCGAAGTACGATGATTTTTTCTGAGTTGGAGAACAAGGGAAAAATAAAGTAACAGATTCCATATGGACAGAACACGACGGAA
>JAHZNI010003552.1:0-14671 GCA_027744415.1 Seira ritae | reverse complement strand
AACATATCTCATGGAAATTGGCTCGTCAGACAGTAAAAGCAGTTGTACTTAAAAAGCAAATAAATATTGAAGAAATCCCGGTGAAAGCAAACTAAGCAGATGAGATTTTCAAAAAAGATAAATTTTAAGTGGCACTATATGAGCACAGCCAATTTATTTACGTAGTACTTTCACTAGCTCATTAGCGAATTTCATTGAATTGAGGGAAAGGAGATCTCTTCCAAGTGATATTTGAGGGGTTTCATCATCCCACTTTTCCAGCGAAACTTGCTGGAGCACAGCACCTTAAGATTCTGGAATCTGAGTAAGCTGTGTTGATAAAAGAGAAGAGGCTTAAGGAAAGGATGGTTTCGTAAAGGATGTGAGTATCGATTTTACAGTGACTCCTCTCCTAGTTCCATATAGTACCAGTCCGGGTTTAGAGCCATGTGTACATTGTACATGCATACATCAGCAAAAAAACAGAGGCTTCTCCTTTCTTTCACTTTTCTCTGGAGTGCTTAAACTTCATGCCTCCATAATAATAATGATATCCAATCTAGCTACTCCACTGAAAATACTATATTCGGTCAGACGACGGATGGATGGACGCACAAGTCGCTAGTTTTGTTCGTGGTGAAGGCGGCTGCACCCCTACAACTAACTACAGCACATCATATTTTTTTCTTCACTTTTGAGTTCTAAAATGTTCTTGATAAGTAAGTGAATAGGCTAAAGCCTAAAACCCAGAAAAGTTCGAGTTGCATATTACCTACCACACATCCACAACTACCACGAAACGAGCCAAAGCGGAAGGAGGAACACGATGATCTTGGGAAAACGTAAACTTATACGATACGTAATAAAATTCACAGCCTGTTAGATGGCCATAAAGTTGACTAGTAGATTCTCGTTTCGACACGTAATTTCCCGTAAAAGGTGCACCATATAAAATTTAACATGCACACAAAAAGAATACTAACGAATTTTTCAATGACAATTTTTCCCAAGTACTTTCACTGACTCCATTACCTACATCAATGTCATAGCTGGTTTCATTTCTAAAACTCCATTCATTTTCCTTAATTATCCTTTCTTTTCTCCAAAAAGAAAAAGCGTATGCATAATTGACGAAGATCCATCAGCCTTATGATTAGTCATGATCCCAACGAGTAAACGAATTTTCTCCTCATAATCTCGTCATTTTCTCCTGACGGAGAAAAGAAATAGTAACAGTAACATGATGCATCAATCTTCCATTTTTCTATGTGTTTCCCCTCAGCTTTCCTAAATCCCAAGCTTGTTTGTTGTAGTAGGTACGGTAGTTCCCAGTCTCCCTTTCGCCATTTCATAATGACTACTACGCGATAGTGAGCACATCGAAGTTCGTGCCTCCATGCTAGAGTGCAGCGATGAGGAGAATTTCGAAGCAGAAGCAATAGGACAAGCTCAACTCGATCGAATACTCTCCAAAAAGCTTTGGTAGAAGCCCAAAGTAAACTCTTGCTTCTGAAAGCCTTGTACAAACAAAATCACGTTTTTTACTCACTCGCCGCTACTACTACAACGCCGTATTTACTTTAATGGTACTTAAGCATCTAGGAAAGCTAGAATTTCATCTTGGCACAAGAGAAATTTAGGTAGGCATAATTTTTCTTTTCAATTCAAATTCACGCATGTATACCTAACTAGGTAGGTAGTGTATTTATTAAGAGAAGTTTTTATGCGGTTGTCGGTTGTGCAATCAGAATAATCATTCCATCCACCCGAACTTTTTAAATGAAGTTCCTCGATCATAATGAAAGAAGAGGAACGAAAAAAACATGTTCAGCGAGCGTTTACGAAAAATAAATCCTTTTATTTACGCAAGTATGATTCATTCATGTTAGCATAATAGATGTAAAACAAATTAATTGAATGGGCGAGGGGCTATGCTTCGTTGATGTCGATGCAGTTACATTTTTATTGCAATTTTAGAAGCCAGAAAATGAAAATAAAATGTAAGCGATTTGCTAGCTCATTATCGTTCCCACAATCATCATTACAATCACATTTCGCAGAGTGCAATACTTGGTCAGTCCAGTTATATAGCTCAGCCAGTCAAGTCTACAACTAATACAGTGGCTGTTGGCTTGGGCCTCCTCGACTAAGTCTTTTTTTCTCTTCTTTCATGCTTGGATGAACGTACACGCCAGCGCTGGAAATACCAACTGACTCCCAGTGGAAAAAGAAATAGGAGGTAAAAGTTTTGTTTTGGCAGACCGAAAAAATCAATCAAAGGTTCATCAAACGGAGTAGTGTTCCAAAGAGCCCAATCCAATCCAGCAAAATGCACGGAAAACTGAGCGTTTTCCTCGCCCATCAATATATTATAATGTTTCTCAACATAATATTTTTGCAGCGTTTCTTTGATGACTGCAGGCGACAGCGCAGCGACAACCCAAAATTGAGAGAATGCACGTCAGAGAGTGAGTAGCACTCGGGGAGAGAGAAGCGTCCACTTACCTAATCTAATAGCTAACAAAAATGAGCGAAAGGAGAGGGGTGAACGTGGATGAGAAGAAGGGGTAACAAACAGTAAGGCACGTTCAGGCAGAAGACGTTATATTATGGTTATATGGTCACATGTCGCTTCTTCACTTGCTGCAATGTTATGGCGGCTGTGGTGCTGATTGTGGCGTTGGTGGTAAATTCTTGAAAAGAAAAACGCATAAGATGATTGTTTGCTCGCTCACTACTTCATTTCTTGTAGGTTGCATGAGGACACCTAACTAACTAAGGTATTTTTTACTCGTGAGAGGGTATAGGCATTGGTTTCGAGATCATATTAAGCGATACATCCACAACAGTGGAGTGCATACGGAGGAAAAAACTGAAGCTCCTGCTACGGAGTAGTACTACGTATGTGTAATACATGTTCCATGATAATGATAATCGTTCTCCTCAAGTAAAATGTTTCTTCTTTCTGGTCGGTTTGTCGTCTCAGTATTATGCATGGACGGACGACGACGACGTCTTGTAGAAAGAAACAATAATATAAAAAAGTAGGTATGTACATATATGAATAATTTACTGGCCTGAAAGCAAGCAAATGAACATGCTTCGACATCGACGTGCATTAAAAAACTGGCAAAGCTGGTTTCAAGACGACGACGTTGACTTGACTTGAAGACATGTAAACTCTTTTGTAAGAAGATATACTGGTTTTGTTAACCATCATCATCATCAGCAGCAGCATCAGAAAGAAAGAGCGACGGACGGACGGACCGACTCGAGAGCTCTTCAAAAATGAAAATCCCTACCAGCTCAGAGCTCTCCAACTTATCCCCTTTTCTTACTTTGTGTGTGTACAACAGTGTACAACAGACATAGTAGAATTGAATTGATATTGGGTTACTCGCCGCGATAGACATCCAACTTAGATTTACTCCATCTCCGAAAGGGACATCATCATTATGATTATGTGGAGAGACTCTCTTCCATTTGTTATTATTAGGCATGCATGTTAGTATGCATGGCTTTTAAATACATTCTCGTATTCCTGCCCTTCATCATCATCGTCATCATTTAGTATTGCAATGACTAGGTTTGAAAAAGTCCCTGACTATCCCTATCTTCATGCTTCACTCCTCCGGTTGGAGCAGGCAGTGGAGCGACATGCTATATAGTATGTATTACACATATTTTCCTGGCAAGGCCACCACCATCACATCACGGCTTACTTGTTCTGCTTATAGCTAGCTGGCTCTCCTCTCTTCTTCCTTCAGCTCGAAAAGCTCTCAGAGCTGAGTCTGATTCTGAGTTCAGTCAATTTTTTTACATTCACATTCACCACGAACAGCGGGGTTGCATGGAATAAAAAGCTTCGTTTCGTATTTAGGCTTCAGCTTTTTCATACATCGGGGAGGGAGAGTAATGCAAGCAAAACACGAGTATTTTTTTACTTCAATTTCAACGTGATGTTGATGTTGTTTCTCTGTTCATGGTGATGATGATGATGATGGTGGTGGTAGTGATGGCGATGATGATTTTTTTGGTGGTGGTGGTGGTGGCGGTGGTACTCAACTCTACGCTCGCAGGACCTTGTGGCAGTGGCAAACACCTTATGTATGCAAGCATGCAATAATAGTGTGCATAGTACATACATCCATCCTTACATGCATTCCAATAATAATACATTTACTACTTCAAAAAAAAGATTTTTTATGTGTGTACTTCGCTCCACTCGTCGTCTCCTGTGCCTTTAGAGCTCTTCGCCTGCCTGCTTAAAAACTTCGCATTCGATTCGATTCTCCCCATGTTCGTTCTTTTAGTTCGAAGTAAAACAGTAATGGTGGTGGTGGTGGTGAACTTTTTTTGCTATCCTCTTCTTTCCTATCAAAGAAGTAAAATAACGCTTCAGTGCCTCCACAAAGAAAGAAGAAGAAGAGAAAGAAGTGAACGAAGCAAACCAACTCGATTCAACTCTAAAAGCCCTGTCCAAAATGCAACGACTCTAGTTCTGACTCTCACTAGGAGCATTAGTAACTAAGCTCATGGCATAACATCGTTTCTTCTTCGTGGAAGAAGTAGAATAAAATAATATAATACGAAGAACCAGCCACAGCTACAGCCACCAAAATGCTGCTGCTGCTGTAGAAGACGGAGAAAAGTTTTTTTTGTGGAAGTTTGCAGCAAAGCCCACGACTCTCTCTCTCTCTCTCCCTCTCGTTTTTACTCTTCTGGCTCTGGCCAATTATTCGTTAGTCCCTAGTTCTAGTATCACTGACTTGACTAGTTTCTTCAGCTTCACCAAACTACCACTTACTTCTCAAACATATCGATCGATGAATTGTGCCTAGGAAAAAAAGGCATTCTTCTCGCATTCTTAAGACTTTTGACACTACCCGTGTGCCCCAGAGTGTGTCTTGTGTTTGTAGTTTGTGTGTGTGTGTCTGTGAGTGTTTTTTATTCATATAAGATGAAATTACTATTATCATTACCATTCTCATAAGTGGGAATGGGAACGGAGAAGTAAGACACTCACTCACTTTTATTCGGGAAAGCAAAAATCCCCTTACAATCACAATCATCAGTCAGTGAAAACTTTTTCCTTGGTCCCTTTCGAAGAAAAATAAATATCTCGGTTTTTAAAAATCGCCCAATAATAATAATCATAACAATAGCAATAGCAATTGTTCACTTCTCCAGAAGCATGGAGCTCGTCATGTTGCTCCAGGAGAGCTTCTAACTCAATCAGGAGGAGTGACAGCACTTTATTCATACTACATATTACTTCGCATTGCTCGGAAAATAATTATATTTCATACCTGTGGGCATGTCCATGTAAAGAAAAAAATGAACTTGTAGTGCAACAGTGAAATTTAAAAAAAAATATATAATATGTAATTGAAAAGGAAGAAGAAGTGCGTGTCTGTTATAGTTTTTAACCTCTTGTGAATGAAAAAAATATTTCAAGGTTGAAGTGCAAATAAAAAAAGTGCTCGTAGTTGTAACCTTCACTGAGGTAAACACATCATTGATATTGCTCTACCTATTACGATCCTTTTTTTGCACCAAAGACTTTTCTCTTGGTCAACCCTCAACTTACTTCTGAGGCTCAACTATTCCTTCTACTATCGCAAAATATCAGCAAAAAAGAACAAAACTGAAGCCCGTGAAAGAGGAGAAAAAGGGATACAAAAACATCGAGTAAGTTTTAGTACGCTCGTACAAATAAAAGTAACACATAATAGAAAACAGACGGGCAAATAAAAAAGGAAATGATGATGATGATATAAACATGAAAAAGAATCGGAGCATATAAAGCCGTCCGTCCGTCTCTTGGTACTTCTAGTAGTGCGTAGCATACAAAAAATATTATGAAGGTTTTTTTCTCTTCACTGAAGGTAATAACAACTACTGTAAAGGGAAAAGAGTCGAGTCGAGTGGAGAGCAAGCAGATAGGGAAAAAAATCTACTTACTACTACTATCTCTTACTCACACTTGCCATATTTTTTTTCATCTTACTTTTTCCTGCCACCGCTCTGACTGCTGACCATTACAAAATTTTTGTAATGCAATGACAGAAAGGAAGAGAGAGAAAAAAACACATTACATTTTTTTCGTCTGCTTTTCTGGTTTCTTTCACCACGAGCGAGCTCACATGGTCATCATTTTTTTCACCTTATTATTATGATGATGATGGCATGGTATGATGATGATACCACGATATATAATATTTGTTCATGGAAAACAAGTCGCCCGAGAAAGGCGGTGAAAATTATCGCACCATATGATATGATAATGATGAGAGGTGAAATGAAAAAGTGAAACGCATTGTGCACTAGCTACATGCAATTATTCATTCACTCACTCGTATTTTATTGCTCCAATGATCATTCATAAGATGATGAGCATATGTCCAAGGTTTAGATAATAAAATGGGCTACCGACAAGGTACTTAAAATAAAAAAAAGGAATCCTTCCCACCATGCGACGCGACCACGACGACATGAATGACAGTAAAGAAGGGTAGATATTGTTATTGTTGTTCTTACAGGTTGGAAAAATATCTGAAAATCATGAGAAAAAAGTGTTTCTCCTGCCTGGTTTGGTTCGTATGGCCTTTTTTATATCATCCATCCTTGTCGTAGACGACGTGTGTTGCTTTGCTATTGCTACTATCACTACTACTACTACAACTCTATTAAAAAGAGATGAGCTGAGTATGTGTATATCCTCTCAAGTGCAACTCTATTTTTATTAGATTTTTTCCTCCTTTGTGTTCGCGCTTTCCATACATCACGTTTTTCATCGTAAAAAATCTAATAGTACTTACTTACACACTGAGAGACTTACTACTACGAGCGTAGTAAAAAAAGTGTCTGGCGTTACGTAAGTGTACGTTTGGGTGCACGCTGCTCGAGTACTTCTGGGGAAAAATGTGCAAAAATTTTTGTGGCACGACAGTGTGACTAGGAGAAACTGATTTTGCATGAAGAAAAAAATTATTTATTTCTTGTATACACCCAAGCTAGTAAATACATGAGCGGGATTTTTTCTCAAAAGCGTTTTAAAGATATATTGTTACCTACAAAATACATGCAAAGAAAGATTGCTTCTTTAAAGATATGTCATTGGCGACGGCGGCATTCACATAAAAACGCATCGCACCGCGTCGTAATCTGCTTCCTTTCTAGTGAGCAACAAAAAAACAATTTCTTTTCTCTTTTTACCAAAAAATACTTCATTTATCAGAAAATGATGTAAAGATCAGCAGTATTTTTTTATAAAATTTGTTTCTGAGCTCAGCTTGAGTCATTTATTTTAAAAGATGATAATATGAAAGATGATGGAATGGACAGCGAGGAAGAAGCAAAAAACTGAAGTCCACATTGATAATACCTACTAAGATGCCTCTATTGAAAACATGAAACCCATAATATATTTAGTATGCCAAAAATTCAAAATTGTTTCCAATCTTTTTCTGACATCCCTGGTCCTAAAGACAGAAGATTATGATGCATGCATTTATGCATAAGAAGAAACGCATTTTTCGAATAAAAAATGCAAACTATTAATATATGATCAGATGAAAACAGAGGAAACAAAACGATCTAGCATGAGCATCCCTTCTAAAATATTTTTTATCTTCTTCAGTCTTCAGACAACACAGTATTCAAACACGGTTAATTTTTTTCGCTTCTCTATCTTGTGAGGAGTTTAATGCATCACACATATTTTTTGGCAGAACATATATCACGATGCAATAGTCAGTCAGGCATTTAGTATTTTTTCACACAAAAAAATCCACCAGTGTGATCATGATCATCATCATCATCCTGAACAGCACGAAGTCAAGCAAGAAACACCGCTCAACCGAGCCGAGCAAAAAAAGAGAGAAACGACTAAAAAGAAGAAAAAACTCACATCTTTGCTATCTTGTAAGCTCTTGAAAAACCTCACTTCTTGAAGCCATTGTTACTTCTTCTTACAATTTCACATATGAAGAAAAATCAAATCACAAAGAAGCAAACCACGTAATCATGATCAACATCATCATGATCATCATCCTCAAAAAAAATATTTTTCTGCTTCGTAGTCTTCACTCCTGTGAAGGCACGTACGTACACACTACAAAACTCTTCTCATGACATAGGAGAAGGAGCAGGCCTCTACTTACTTCTTTTTTTTTCTTCTTCTTCTTCTTGTCAGTGTATCAAACAAGAAGTGAAAAAATATAGTACCCACATTATGCACATAAATAAACACAGACGCACTCACACAATACTTGTGTGCATAATAATAATCATAATAATATGGATGCTCAGATATGTTATCATTATCATCGATGTACAGATTTTTTCGAAATATGTGCTTTTTATATAATAAAATAATCTTTTCATTGTTGTTACGCCTCAGAAAAAATGTCTGTCTGCCTCTATAAGAGATCTATAAATATACATATATGCATACCTTGATCATGATAATGATGATGAGAAGATGATATAAGCCATAAGCGTTTTTTTTTCATGTAGAAAGCTTTGGCTTGGCAGGCAGGTTACTTTCATGATGATGATGATGATGACGATCACTTAAAGTTTTTTTTATAGGTATGCAATCCTTCGTATAACAACATGCATAATAGGTTAAAATGCATAGTTGCTCACTTTACTTCTTCTCCTCTGACTAAAAAATCATCTCTTCTTGTGTCGTCATGATGCTGCTGACGATGATGATCGTGATCATGATGTTGTGGTGTACTCCGCTTGATTTCGATGTCGGTTTTGCTAGCTGCTCTGCTCCCTTCGTTTCGTTCGTGTGCTCCCCCTCTGTTTTTTTATCTTCTGCGTATATCGTGCATTTTTCTATGTAATAAATATGCATTGCTTGCATACACACATTCAGCAGCAGCAGCAGAAATAGCAATGGAAGAAAAAAAAATACATCGAAAAGAAAGAAGGAAGTTCTGACTGACTCGCTAAGACTGACTTGACTCGTTCTCGCCAGAAGACTCCTAAAGCCAGAGTCTGTCTCATGCTCCGAGTGAGTGAGAGAGTGAGTATGAGAACGTTAATGCGAGATTAGACTCTCCTCCGCCACCTTCTTTTTTCTATTCCTATATTTTGTGAAAAAAGAACTGAAGAATGAAGAAGAAAAAAAGACTAAAAGAGTAGAGAAGAAGAAGGGGGCATGTTAAAGCTATTATTATACCATAGAGACGTTCTTCAGTCAGAGAGTTGTACCGACAGTCTCCAACTTCTCAACAAAGTTGGAGTGAAGCTCATGTAAACATATAAAAAAATCCTAGTTATGTAGGTAAGCAAATGTGAATTATAGCTCAAGATATGTCCATATTTCTTTCAAAAGAAGAAGACGAAGAGCGCAAAAAACTTCTTTCTGATAGAGAGAAGCGACTCGGACGCTTCCAGTAATTCGGATCTGGCTCTGAGAAAAATAGTGTGATTCCTTCTTCGTCCGTCCGCCGTCTTTAGCGCTATGGCCATTTACCATTTAATCTATAATTGAAAAAGATGCGGATAGCTCAACTAGCTTCAGCCCGCTCGCTCGAGAGAGAGAAAATTGCAAAGCGAAAGCAGCAATGTACCTATAACCAGCTTAAACAAATGAATAATGGATTGCTTGCCATCGTCACAGCAGCAGCCAAAGCCATCCCTATTATTTTCCACTCTTTTTAGTCTCTGTGTATATGTGCATAAAAAGCTCATATAAAATATAGGTTTACACACAATTTTTTTAACAGAACAATGGCAATGGCTCTAAGTCAAAAAAAAAAAGTAGAGGAGAGAGCACAGCCGGAAGCTCGCTCGGTCCGTTTCGGCTATTTGCTCTAATACTGCTCGCGCTCTCTTTTTTTTCCTTCTCTCCTCTGAAAACACTCGTCTTCGCTCATCGCTCATCTTCCATCCAAGCAATCCATCCCTTTTTTTAAAAGGCATGTATGCATGTATGCATTGCATTTTATATGCTCACAAAAGCTTTTACTACGACACTGCACAGGCTGAGCCAACCAACCAACCTCATCAGCATCCTCATCATCATCCTCTTCCTCCTCTCGCGGCGACGATACTCCTATTTTTTACTTCCCCTTATTACTAGCTCTTCTCGCTCTCCACTCTACATATCATTGTAAAATGAAAGGAGAAATAGTAGTACTCCATTTCTCCATCATCTTCATCAACTGCTAATAAGTACCCATAAAACCATTCAAGAAAAAGTTGTGCTTCCTCCACTACTACTACTACTCCACTAGTCTGGACTTCCTCCATTGTTTTTCTTCTCTTTCTTCGCAACAATACAGTAAAAATATTATCTTGTGACAATCTAGAAAATCATTGCTTTGAAACGATTTCAACATCTCCTCCCCAGGTGAAATGTTACTTATTATCGCAATGTGTGTGTGTGTGTCTAAAAAATCTTGCCAAAAGTAAGAAGTTTAACTTGGGACACGTATTATTATTTTCTTGTTGAATGGTTGCTTGTTGTCTTGTCTCCCGATAATAATTACCATTCCTTTTCATATTATACTCGTTATTGATTCACCATTCTTGAAAGGAAGAAGGAGGAAACGTATTTCTTGAGCGTAGTAGTTAGCAGGCCCTTTCGACACATTATTTTGTCATGTAGCTTGTGCGCTGCATGCATGACACTGAAGCCTCTCACTCACGAAAGTTTAGTAGTTGCTGTTGGACAGCTACTTCACTCGAATCCAATCCAATCTCGTTGTTTTGTGGCGTCTTTTTTCTCATCAACAACGCAACATTGCCATATTGTACCTACTATCTACCTCGCGAAAAATTCGCATCACACTGGTCTTCTTGTCTGATACTTTTCATTGTTTGTCCTTTAATGGGATTCTCCATGCTTGGTGGTGAGGGTGGAAGATTTCATTCATTCAGAGGAAAAGAAATTGATGGAAATTGTTTGTTTGTGTTTGTGAGTGTGATTAGGAATACAGAGTGAATGACATTAGTAAAAAAAAGAAAATTTCATCTTGGTTGTTATGGGACATGCTCACCATTCAGTTTCAAAACAAGACGGTATTATTCTAAGTGGTGAAATAGATTCGATTCATTTATTGATTTTTCTCGCCTCAAGTGCCAAAGCGGGGGAAAGGAGTTTATATGGCAAATAGAAGAGTTTTAGATACCTAAGAGTCTTCCTAATATAATGACATGCACACAAATCATAATAACTCGACAACGGCATGTCTGTAGTACATATGCGTGCCTGAGGACCCATTAAATAGCAGCTGTGAGCGGTTTTATCTTCTCTTAAAAACTTTCTGCAAAAAATCGTTTTTCATGACTTTTTATGATTCAGGAATTTGCAAAGACCCTATTGTGTTATCTGTGAAGCGATATGAATATTAAAAGCAAAGTGCATGATCGAACAAAAAGACAACACTTTTTAGACGCCTTGGCTGCCACGCGATGCAATAAGAAAATAGCTTTTTTTGTTCGAATTCTAGAAGACAAGGTGTGGAAGCTGGACTGAACTATTCTTCTGAGCTTCCTTCTACCATGCAATAAGAATTCGTTAAAGTGCAATTTTAATTACAAACGGAATTTAGCAAAATGACATTGAAATCGAAAGCAATAATAAACTCGGAACTGGCAGTTGTCCTTATGTATAGGAGAAAGTTGGCTTATCATATCAATTTTACCGACACAGTGTAAAGTTTGCGCTATTTAGTGGGGGCGGGAAAGGGGACTTGCCGAAACCCAGGAGATACATAAGCTCTGCTTTTAGGATGCCTTATGCCTTAACCTTACACTCATAAAGACAGTTTTTCTTCCCTCTGCTTTCACGAAAGGAGTGTTCTGCGTCATTCGGCGCATGTTAGGTAAGTTTTAAATATTCACGGTTCCGAAATCTAACATAGAATCAATTGTTTATCTGTCCTGTCTTCCAAATTAAATTGACTATGGTTGACTTGGACATGTACATATTGACATTGACTTGTTTATTTTTGAAATTTATATTCCATATATGTTGCCATGCTGTCAAGTCATAGTTAAGAAATGTCTTGGTAAAAAAAATACCGATAATTACTTACAGTAGAAAGTATCTACCAATAATTGACATGAGGCCTGGTTTGGTTACACAAGAAAATCATCAGGAAATTATCCTTATTATTTTCAAAAGTGATCATTATTAGATATCAAATCAAACAATATATATGCTCTAAAAACGGATATGTTTTCTTTGTGGCCACGACTGCGAAAGGTAAATAATGATAATTATGATTATGATTAGCGTAGCAAAAATAATGAAGAGAGTTAAAGTGACAGCGTCTTGAGAAGCTATCAAATTCATGTTGCTTGGAAATGATAAAAAAAGGAAGCATAAACATTTATGCTCGTCCATTCCCATTCTGTCTTGCCTTCACTTCGAGATGAATAATTAATTGAGTTTTGTGCTGTGCACTCAATAATGCCCACTCACTCATTCCCTCCCTCTTGAAGAGGCGATGTATCATATCATAGCCCATCTCCATGTAAATGTTAGACGACATGGAAAATGATCAATGTTTAATGAAGAGCGGCGAAAAGCAAGATCGATTAAAGAAGAAAGACTTTCTACTTGGCTGAAGAAACTTTTGCTCGCTTAAATGCATACACAATACTAAAATTATGTACATGCATCCTTACTCATCCTCATCATCGAGCCCGAGTCGATATCAAAAATCATTTCGTGGAATTGGAACGGAATGCTTCATATATAGTTGATAAAAGCATTTTATAACTTTATAATGATTCTCATGTTAATAATTAATTCAACTCCTATACAGCTTTTGTTGGCTCTGTCTAGATTTATGATTTATTGATGTGATTCTTTCTCTTCTTCGACCAGTTCAGTAGGAAGTTGGTGCATGAATTCATATACGAAATATGAGAAAAAATTCTACACTAGCAGCAGCAGCAGCTTGCATACATGACGGGTCACTGAGACGGTGACAACTAAAACTCGCCACATAAAGCTACCTATAAACATCCTTGGAACATTATTTATTGGGTTTTCGAGCACACCAATAAAAAATGTTAAGTTGATCAATGTGTCATGTCATCATCTCTCCTACCGTAATCATGTGGGAAGTAAGTGCCATTTGTATGAAGAAAAAAATCGGCAATTAAAGTTGTGACTCCCTGCTTAAATGAAAAGTGTCACTTGTGATTTATCAAATAAGAGAGTAGGATGGTCGGTCGGTCGGTCGGTAGTCGGTGGTGGTGACATGACAAGAGTTTAGTGCCATTCCAGAACGACAACAAGAGCTGTATATGTATATAAAGCTGTCGATTTTGTGCTGCGCGTCTGACTGAAAAAAAAATTCGATTCCTCTCTCAGACTTGCTTTTGCTTGCTTTTTTCGTCAATGCAAATACTAAAAAGTCTATGGCTATAAGGAAGCTATTATGGAATGTAACGTGTTGTAACGTGTCTATTCAATCCACAATCAGGAAAGGTTGAGTGGAGTGCGTGATAATACGAGGGCAGAGGAGTTTACATGGGTTCATGGCATCATCATCGCCAGTCTTTTTTATTTACTCATACTCAACCATCGCATCATCGTCTGTCTGTTTTCAGGATATTTACATGAGAACTGTGACAAAAAGCCTGAAAGTTGATTGAAATGTGAGGCGGAGGCAAAACATTTATTTTTTGAAACTGCGATTTTATATGTTGACGTTACTTTTTGAAAAAAAACATATCTTCATTGTGCAAAAAAATTATGTAAATTAATGTGATATGGAAAGCCCATGTAAACTAATCACATTTTTATTTATTTCCAAATTTCTTTGTAAAGCTGGATGAAGACTGATAATCAACCGAATGACGGCTATGCAAACCACATAGGCAGCATGTTCGGCAATATTGACAGAATGATCGATAATTCGGGCCCCCATTCGCACATCCCCGGACCGGGGATGCGCCACCACATGAACCACGTCATGGATGACCATAGTCATCACAATGGCAGGGGGAATCCCGTGGTTAACCCGAACCTTAAAATGGATCATTATGGGGATCCATACAACTTTGTAGATGAAATGACAGGGGGAAACTATACACCTCAACATGCAGCTCCTCCACCGCCCATGAACAACAGTAATGCACTTCCCCCGATTAGTAATAACAACAATAACAATAGTAATCCGTCGCCAGCGAAGAAACGTGGTAGGAGGAAAAAGTCGGAAATGAACAGGTAGGGATGAAAACATGACAATGCAAATTCAATTTTAATTTACTTTTTTCTCTTAAACTTTGCCTAAACATTGAGTTTTACGTAATCATAGGGACGGTGAGTTTCCAGAGACAAAGGTTAACAAAGAAATGAGTACAATGGATGCGAAGGAAAGGAAGAGACATGACCGCTTTAATGGGCTGTCAGAGGAAGAGGTTTCAAGAAAGACGCTACCAGATCACATTACATCAAATCTTGATATTTTAATGGTGGGCGATTGTCTGAATCTGAAAATTCATTCTACTTAATTTAATCTTAATTGCTAATAGACTTCATTCCTTGAAACGTTATATTACTTCCATCTCTCACTACGCTCAAATTCCAAATGTCAGAAGAAACGATCTCATACAATACATTTTTCATTGTCCCCACAGGGAAATGTCTACATCTCTCCGGATTAACTCCAGAACCTATGACTGCCGACGATGATTTCAACTTGATGCG
>JAHZNI010003551.1:0-12986 GCA_027744415.1 Seira ritae | reverse complement strand
AAAAAATTGTTGTTCTCTTCTGTTCAAGCTGAATATGTGATGTGAGTGAGCATACGGCGCAACTAAACAAACTCCTACAACTACCCATACTATACCCATATCATCATAATCTTCCTACCCTCACATGCTACCACAGAGACTACAAGAGAACTCCTTTTTGACGGATGGATGGAAGTTGAGCATATTATCATCATACAACAGCTCCCAAGCCATATATTACCATTACCTATGGTCTGGTCCGTGCAAAAGAAGCCCTCCTTCCTATCTGAATCTAAGCTACTTCATCATAAGGAGAACTTTACTAGAGCAGCAGATGCATTTTGGTGTAAAAAACCTCAAACTTATACACTTTTTTTATTCTTCACAGTTGAGCTGCTGAACTAGACGGGAAAAAAGAAAATACGTAGAGTTATAGAGTTGAGTTTCAGTTGGAGGAGTTGGAGTCAACGCGTCTCAAGATCTCAAGAATGGGAGAATTCAAAGGCCTTCGAGTATTATATTATTATATTTGAATAGTATTTTACAGCTTATATTTTTTAAAAGAGTATTATTTTTTATTGTGCAGTTTAGCAAATCATTATTATAATCCTTTTTTTGTAAAGAACTGCACTGCATTTCTTATATGCATTTGATAATAAATGCATTTCTTTTCTCCCTTTTTAGTCTATATCCTCATGCAACTTTTTTCTGAAATTCTTACAAAATTCAGCAATAAAAAATATTTTTTGAATCATGATCAGGATAAGTACGACCTAGAGCTTATCCTTATAAACTACCGCTCCGCGCTCATGTATTTTCTTCGCGTTTGTCTGAATATAATAATAATCATGATCATGTGCATGCTTGGGCTGCAGTAGTACAACATAGTACAAATGTGCTATAAAAAACTTTCAAAAAAAACTCCATATTTTTCTTGTATTTTTCAGTTCAAATTCCTGAAAAAGTGAATTGAATTCTTGATCTTGGCCAAAAAAAAAAAAGAAAAAAATATCAGTAGGATTAAGAACTAAGCCTTAGCTGTATCAACATCAACAACATCCCTCCCCAGCTTTAATTTATTTTTATCAGCGGCAATAATCAACTCATGATAGTATGATATGAACTAGGTAATGAAATGTCTAAAAGGGGCTACAAAATTCCTCATGAAAAGTAATAGTAAACGTGCTAGCTGTAGTAAATAGTGAAGCGTGTGCCATACAAAACTACTTTATAAAAGTTTACTTGCTATTTGCCTGGCTTACCTATTACCTATTCACATATTTCACTTGTACTCTGCTACCAGTACCACTACACAACTATCATTTCCATTATGAATTTATTATTAAACATTGCATTTAGCCATGTTCTTTCTTTTTATCCTCCTAGTTCAATACCTCAAAATACACTTTCTTCACAAAGCGTAAAAAACAATTTTTTGTGTGGAGCCCTTGTACCTTGTACTATTTACTATTTGAATTTGCACATGAAACAAAAACACACCAGAGAACTGTAAAGTACTTTGAAACAAGACAAGAGGATATTTTTTCTGTAGTGAACTTACTTTACTTACATACTACCTATTTGTTTCTTCCTTGATGTTGCTTCCGCCGACGGAACAAGCTTTTTACTTCTTTCGAGCCGACTCGAGTCCGTCAGTCAGTCAGGTCCAATGTTTTTGAGCAAAGATGATGAATTGAATTTTAAATATATGAATGTAAAATGTGCACATCACATCATCACAGGTACTGAGACTGAGAATGAATATTACTTCTTGAATGTTTCAGTGTTATTTGTTTGCATTACGATTACATACTATGATTCCTTCGGGTTTTGCTTGTTTATGGTTTTTGAGCTCCTGCTGCCAATGATGATGATGATGTCTGTTGATGGTGTTCTTTCTTCCCTGCATTTGCGGCTTTTCTGGTAGTATCTCCTCCACTTTACAAAATGTGCTTTTCCAATGAATTAATACATACATACATAACACATATGAGTACGTTAGAACACTATATCCATTCCTGCTTCTTTATTTTTGGTACCGATACCACATCATCACCGGTCGGTGATACGAAAACGTGAAAGGAGATCAAGTTTATGTTTAGTTTTAAGTATGCAAGTAAAGTGCCTCTTTCATTCTCTTCTCCTGCTCCTGCTGCTGCCTTGAGTCATTTTTGCCGGATATGTACATACATTTATGTGCACAATAAAAAAGGATACTCTAATGTTTTCATTCTATATATGGTTGTGTATTTTCAGGGGTTGGAAGCATATGCGGGTAGGTCCTCGTTGGGGATGATAATGAAGATGATGCTGTAGGTATATCCGCTTCTCATGATGATCATCTTCTTCTGCTGCAACAAAGTATGATTTATTCTTCTGCGAGCTTCATCTGGCCTGGCTTTTCTCAGTTACCTATAGGATATGCCCGTGTACTACTTTTCTAACGATGTAATTTAGGCTAAATGAAACGCATACCATTTATCCTATTTGAATTTCAAAATATTTATGTACATATTTTGATGTGGTTGCATATTATGTATGTACATACTCGGCTGCAGCAGTAGCAGTGAGAAAGAATCTGCGACGAAGAATTTCTATGGCATATTGCGTGACCATGTGCCAAATCTGCATTTTTGATGATTTTGCAATAGCTAATTTCTATATTTCATTTTGATTAGATTTGTTTGTCTTTGTCGTGCCATGCTATCGTGAGGTTCGTTCTCATTCTTCCCATTTAATCATGCCTGAATTATTATTCCTCACTCTTCATTTTCTCAACTTGATGAATAACGACAATAAAATGACAAATGCGAATCAGCTTCTCGTCTCTTACGAAAATGTGCGTTTTGTTTATGCGGGAAATAGACAGGACAGGTGCCAAAAAATTGAAAATTCTTATGAATGATGAGATGATCTATGTATTTATTTATTCGCTGTGCGCATTGCACAGAAAAGGTAAAAATGAGCGTAGATCATCAAAGAGCTTTCAGCACACGACGACATGCATGCGGCATGGCGACACTTCAGATCATTTTCAGAGAAAGACGTTTTTAATTCTTAAAGCTGTCGTTGCCCTCCTTTCTTTCTCTGCAATTCAAAATGTTTGCATAATAAATGCATAACCTTACGCCATATTGCAAAAGATGAATAGGATCAAGTGCAGCTTATTGCAACGATGCAATTTCAAAGGTTGGTACTTACATAGGTAGCATGTTTAAAGTTAAAGAGGGATCGGATTAGAGAAATCGAATTGGGTTGAGGTTGAAACCACAGCTTGCATAATGTAAATCATTGCATATTCATACTTATAGCTCAGAGCATTGTCTCTTTTCTAGATAAAATACATAGTTGCTGAATGACAATGTCTCCAATCCTCGAATTTGTCCTTAGCCCATATCACTAATTAAAAGTGACATAATCGTTTAGGGATAAAAGTGAACTGTAGCAGATTTGATTTATCCCTGAGGTTTTGATTGAAATTGAAAATGAGTTAGGCTGCGCCTGATTGTCTGATATCGTGAAGTGGACCGATGATGTTGCGAAATTTGATTTTTCTCAGAAAAGAGATGCGACGTGAGACGGTTCGCAGGGATTAAGTCAAGTAATACAGGGCCCACTTACTATCAGACAGCGAAGCGACGGTGATGATGAGCGTTATGGGAGGATGGATATGGATATGGCATGAACATGGGAAATAAAGGGATCAGCCTGGGATCGCTTCAGGATAGAATGCTAAATTACACACTTCAATTTTCGGCACATTATCACGAAACAAAAAAAGAACTCTATCTTAACCGTAAACGATAACGCATTATTATTATGTGACGGTAAGATATTTTTCGCATTATTCTGAAACACCTCCTGTCTTTTATGGGCATATTAAAAGGATTATATTTTCTGAAGTAATCTGCGTGGGAATACAGAGTTTGCGAATGCAAATGAAGAGAGCTGAGCTGGGTAGAGTACGCCCGACAGCGTTTCACGCAGACAGACAGGCAGGTAGGGTTAAAATTAGCAACTTTGGGAAATTGTCGTTTTAATGGCTCTAGGTACGTGCTAAGTGCATTTTTAAACCATTCTCTCTTTATGAACGGCAATAATAATGATAAAAATGGAATGGAAGGTTTTGCATTTTACAAGAAAATGTACTTACTTTTGGCGGAGGGTTATCCCAAAAGTTCTTTGCCATTTTTTACAAAAAGGAAGTCAGTGCATTTAATAGGAAGGGTTCTTCAGATGTCACTGCACCACCTAAGCAAACATAGTTTATACTATGTAGCTAACCTAGGTATCTAATATAAAACAGAGAATTTTAAGAAACACTGCCGTTAAATCAAAGTGAGCATGACGGAGAGGGATCATCCTAGATTATAATGATTTTTCGAAACAAGATGACATGCCCACTTCCGTTTCAAATTTTGATTTCTTCATCTGGTTGAAAAGTACTTGATGGCATGACATGATCATTTAAAGAAGAAGAGATGCTTGCGAAAAGGAAACTTGAATCATGTTAAGGACACTCCCAATCCCAATGAATGTGATATTAATGCGAAATTTTTGTAAGGCTTGAAGGGTTTTTGCACGCAGAATTTTATTTTTTGCTGAAGAGGGAACTGCTGCTAATCCAAATAAGATTTCCATGCTTAAATATGTTGAGGAGGGGCGAAAATTTCACATGAGTGTACTCAAGTCAAGATTTCGAGGAATGAAACGTTAAGGAGGAACTTCAGCTTTGACTGCCGAGTGAATGTATCAAGCCTTAAAATGTTTTGATGGATCAGTAGGGAAAAATTAAGAATTCAAGGATTCATAGAATGATTATAAAGTAGAAGTAGAAACTATGATAAGCGAAAGATGAATTGAGGTTCTGCCGCTCAAAATTTTGTAGGAAAAATTGCAACTCGAGATGGAACTTATGGCGCAATTAGGGAAAGCCAAATTTTACTTCCATTGAAATTCTTGCCGTCGTAAAGCTCATATTCTTATTTTTAAACATGCAGATTGATATTACATTTAATTTATGCATACCTCAAAAACAATTTAGGCATAGTTGCAACAATTAAAGGAAAACAAATAATGATTCTTTGATCCGTTGCGTTTGATAAATTACGATTTCATAAATAAAGATGAAAGGTTGGCATCATTACTTCCTTCCTCCTAATGTACAATCAATGTATGCATCTAAAAATATATATATGATAATGATGATTTAGTTTCATACCAAATCCTCTGCAATATACATAAAACCGAGACAGAAGCGATTGCAAACAAGCTTATGTATTTTTGAATAATTTATTTGTGTTAGGATATTTTTCTAGTTAGACTCCAATTTCCTTAATTACATTCATGAACCATGAACTTACCTAATAAAACCACCAACTGCTTCTTCAATCATGATCATAACTCACGTGTTTCCTCGTCTTCGCAATTTTTCTAGCTGTCCATCTTTTCTCCATTCCAGACATCCAAATGACCATTACAATAAGTTTCATTTTAATAGCTCTAATTTTTACCGCTTTACACCACTCAAATCTTGAATCTAGAGCCAGCATAAGCTAAAGCTAATGCAAATAAACTTTCTTCCTCGTGCTTTAAATTTGGACTTAAATGACGTATTCCTTACTTCCTTTTACTTCTTCCGAAAAACTCGCTGGTGCTGTTGCGTTACCGCAATGTATGCAATATGCCTAATAATATGGCTATGGCGTTACTTGAAATGAGTGAATATGAGAAGTTCCTTCCTTCCTAGCAGCTTTCGAGGGCGTCCATGTGGAAAGTACTAAAGAGTTCATCAGTACTCCGACTACCAAACACTTCTTAATCTTTTCTTCTCCTCTTGCTTACTCGCCTCGTCGTCATTGCCGCCCTCTCATTCTCCTTTTGATTTCTTCTCTCTTTTTTCAAAAGATGATTATCAATATTACATAAAACTTCGAACCAACATGAATCTGTATGGTCTGCTCACTTTATAGGATTCCTTTGATTTGATCATGATCATGAACTTCATACTTGAAGCAGGACTATAAAGTATTAAAAAGAAACGGTTAAGCTCACGGCTCACGCTGTCAGTCAATCATAAGTCAAAGGAAATCTAAAGTCTCAATCTGCTACCAAAAATCCTTATTTTGCCAGTCCAAGTGCAATTTCTTGCTTTGAATTGGCCATTTGAATTTTTTCGAAGCCAGAGCCAAGCCAAGCCATCATCAAGGAAACTTCCACCTCGAGCGCGCGAGCGAGATAAACCAAGTCAGAGTGTAGAGATGTTATCAGCTCCCAGATAATATATTTTAGGCACCTTCCCTTAGTACATTTATTATGAAAAGTGTAGTACTGTGATTTACACCGCATATTTCATAAGCCAAAAAGAAGTCAACTTTTGTTTACGATTTGAAATTAAATCGAAAAAACTTTTTCTTTTTTTACATGGCCAACAAGCGCCAACGAGAGGGATCAAATTGCACCCCCATTTTCTTTCCCCTTTGTTAAGTTGAATAATAATCAAACCACATGCTTATGTTATGCTGCATATATTTTTTGAATGAAAATTATGAATTTATGAATTATGACTCTACTAGTTTTTCCCTGTGATGTAATGTATGATTATCAATACTCGAATGATTTTTTTTCAAAAAGGGACTTATTTACCTTTAAAAATTTCTAGATTTGTTTCTGCCAGAAACATGTACCTTTGCCCCGTTACATCATTCTGATGTAGGTAATCACTCTATTTTCCTCATTTTTCAATTGTTTTATGCAATTCTCTTGAGTGTAATTTGGTAATGGGCTTTGTCGACGAGAGCAGAAGAGTGCATTGAAGTGCACTAAATGCGTAGAGGTGAAATCGCCAACTACTACAACTCAAACAATATTTTTAAATGACCACAATGGGAGATGAGTAGAGATGATAATGTTTTTGCATGGCATGGCATAGCTTGCTCTGAGCGTGATAAATGCATTTGCAGATTATGATATGATCCACTTGCACTTTTTTCTAAATGAGTTTTGGTGTAATTATGATTAACAGCATGTAAACCGTGAGTATAATTGCATTTTTCAAATGGTCTTACTTTTTCCCCAAAAAATATTTGGTGCTTTTTGTATGTTATGAGATGAGAAATATTACGACTAAAAACTGGGAGTAATTAAAAATTATGATGTTGATTAGCAATTGCAGGTCACTAGTGACATGGATCGTTAAGTGCGAGAGGATTGGCACAATGGGTGGTCTTTCTGGTCTGCCTTGTCAAATTTCTAAAAATATCTGCACTTCATACCAGACTTGATTCCTGTTAAATTAGCAACATGAGCATGCAATATATTCTCTGAACGATTTTAGTGTGAAGGAAACTGATTACACCATAAAAATTGACGACCGAAACTTAAACATGATGCGCAAGAGTCGAATGTTGGGCTATGCCATTTTTAAGATGACCACTTGAGCCAAAAGGAAAGCTGGAGCTTGGACCTATTTTTGAGAATAAATGCTCTAAAGGAGAGTGCGAACTTTAATTAGCCTTAAAATAGTTTTCGTCAGTAAAACGAACAAAGTGTTATAAGATGGCTGGGGAAAATAGGCTGGTGAAGACATATAAATTGGCATATGTATATTGTATTTCGTTTGCCATTTTAATGGTTATGACTTGACGCGGTGCTATATTTACGGCCATTTCAGCAATTAATTTGATTGTTATTGCGTTTAATTAATGAAATATGCCAATTTAATCATTTTGAAACTTTCTTTTTCCTGTTAAACACTTTTCCTTTTAATGAAAAATTGATTGACAGTGAGCACAGGTAGTGGTCGGAGTTAATGAAAGGGCTGAGACTGAGAAATACATAAGCAGCCAAAACATCACTTCGCGATCAATCTTCAATCGTTCGGTATTTTCAAAATGAAATTAGACACTTTATATTTATGCTTTGTTTGAGGTTCCCTAAATCTTAAAGTTTTAAAGACTTTTAAAAGTAACAAATTAAACCATTAAACTAGAGTATCATCATCAATTAAGTAGCAAAGGAATCTAATGAATTGGAAGGGGTACTTCAGATAAGGCAAGGGTACCTTATTATTGGTGTTGTCTTAAGTCATTTTAATTCATGAGTAAACTTTTTGCTGATAATATGTCGAAAGCCTTTTTAACTCCTTTCAAGTAGTATAGATAAGAGAGACAGGGGAAATTATTGGCTCCACCCCAAATCATCTTTTATAATTCTCTCATGAAACAACTCGAAGTTTGCATTACGTTAATATATGTAGTTTTATTGCGAATCGTGTTAATTGGATAATAAAGATAAGGTGAAAAATCAATTAAATTTAAGTCACCCGTGTGCCATCGCCGACTTTTTGCAAAAATGTATATGTTCGTAGGTACCTGCAAAAATCCAAACCTTGCTGCTGCTACCTGCAAAGTCTCATGTAATATCTCTGATATTTCTTAAAGCCGCAACAATATTGACTATATGAATATAGTTCAAGCTCAAACTGCGTTTTAGCTGCTATTATTGCATACTGGAAAATAATTATTTTTAAATATTTGCAATATATGGAATTCTGGAACCATTCGAGTTCGTTTCTTTGTGCGAGTTCTTCCCCATGTCGGGGTATATATATGTTCTATTCGAATTACCCTTGCTACATGTAAATACATGTACATAGGTGTACAATATATTTTTCACGTGGTTCTCTCCCACAGATTTAAAATCAGCATTCATTTTGGTAAAACTGAAAGAGGACAAAGACAAGGTAAAATTCGTGTTCAGCTCATGTCGCAAGTAAAGGCGGTCAATATAGTGTATGTACAAGAAAGCTATTATTGTTAGCAAGTTTATATTACATGAGATAATTGTTTTAAAATTTAAATACAATGAATCATGTGATGCAAGGTCAAGCTATGCTAATTGTCTTTTACTAACTTGCTGTTTTGCAAACTACAAAGTGACAAATATGTACTGAGTGACAAAAATGACAAATTGCTACAAGGAAAGTCAGAAAAAACGTGTCCACAATACGGCTAGGGCTAGCGAACACACGAAATGCGAAATGCTATTTTACGGTTACACAACTTACGATATATGTACATTTCTTATCAAGGGTGTGATATATGATGCATTTTACACTATCCGTACTGGAGTACACAAATATAAATTAGATAAGCAAGTGCAAATCAAAATTAATTCACTCAACAAGACAGTTTTATGCTTTGCATGCACGTTAATTTTTTTCATGAAATTAGTAAAACAAGTTATGTTTATCCAAAAAGATAAGGTTAACTAGAGGTTTAAAGTTGTTGGGTTCTTGGGTTGATTGAACGTAAGTGAGCCTTCTGGTAGGCATCAATGAACTTTCTTTTTCTTTTAAAACGTACTTAAACGTGCTTTGCTACTTCTGTTCCTGCGAGAGTTATGACTGCGATTATGAGTGAGTTCACGCTAAAAATTCTTTTTAAAAACCCAATCAAATAAGAAATTATGGTACATATCTGAGCCCTGTGGCTTGCTTCTAATCAATTAATTTTTTCACAGATTAAAAACACTCAGCGTATGTATGAGGTACATTTCGCTCATGCACTTCATATTGTAAAAAAGGAGCACCTTTACGCATTTCACAGGCAAAGAAGCAAAGTAAATCGATTTCAGATCTTAAGCGTTAGTTTCAGACTGACGATGTGAGTGAGCTGATATGCATCTTCTTTATGGCTTCGTTTCAGTTTCAAAAATGCTTATGGCAGATCATGAAACAATTTTATGCACCTACTCAATTACTCACACTACTCCCACTACTACTACACCACACCAGCAGTAGCTGGTTCGTCATGCATGCTTTATGATTTATAAAAATAATATTGCAAAAAGTGAGATTTTTCTGTAAAAAATTTATAGGTTTTGATTGTGTTCTGTCGATGTCGATGCTTTATGATGCGATGAAGAGCAGTGATGTCTGAGAAGTCAGAATTATTTTCGATGGATGGAAAATGATATAGACACTATATTCAACTAATGTGGTGAATTTGAATTGGAGGGATGGTTTGGAGTTGCTCACAAAAGAACTTGTAGAATGTTACTCTGACTCTGACAATTGCGATGTTTATTTAGGTACAATCACCGTAAAATCAAGGTAAACAAGCACACATAAAAAACAGAAACAAACAAGAGTACATATAACATTTTTATGTTTCGTTTCCGATTGGGATGAGAAGTTCATTTAATAAAAGCTTGTTGAAAGGGAAGGGGAGTTGGAGAAACCAATTTGAAGAGTTTAAGGTTACTAATATGCCTCAGGGTGTAAATCATCGATACATCATAAATTTTAAATGGTTTAGATTTTATGACGTACAAAGTAATTGCAATTAAAAATTAAATTGCAGAGATTGATATCTTCCCAACTTTAAATTATTTTCGAGACGATGATGACGGATTTGCATTTGACTTGAAGTAAAAGTCGATACCCTTCTGCTTTGTTTGAGCTGTTGCTGCCCAAGTTGATGATGATTTCTAAAAACAAAGGAATAAGTTAATGGATGAAAATTAACGATGTAATTAAATTATTCTCGAGGGTTAATGACTTTTAAAGCTAACCGTCTTATCAAAATGTCTTGTCCATTCTGGCGCAACTATCATGGGACTAGGGTAATCAACACCGAGTTTAATTGTTCCCAGCTCACCGTGGCGTAGAGTCCAAGGAATGTGGATTTTTCCACCACGGATGGACGCTATTTCAGGAACCCATGTCCTTACAAAGGAACCCTGAAGAAATGACGTAAATACACAATATCTTTGTCGAAATTTTTAATAACATCGGTCTTCATAAAAATAAAAATCAAATTGAATTATACTTCTGGATCATAATCCATTCCTTGCTTAATCATATTAAACTTTCTGTCCTCCCTTGGGTCATTTCCAATGCCTGCACAGTAGTTCCAGTTGCCGTAATTGCTGCATACGTCATAATCAATCTAGAATGAATCAGTCATTGATATTGATAATACAATTACGATTGTTTTTGTGCCAGAAGTACTTCATTAGGCTGCAGAACTAGGGCTAGAAAATTTGGCAAACCAAAAGATACTCGAACCATTCTGCTCCGAGACGCCAGTCCAATTTCAAATCCTTCGTAAGAAAACTTGCAACATTTTGCCTCCCTCGATTACTCATCCAACCCGTTAGCAAGAGCTCTCTCATATTCGCATCCACAAATGGAACTCCCGTTTTCCCATCTATCAAAATGAACACAGGAATCATCATAACATAAACAAACCAAGGATCAATTGTGACGCCTTTTGTTTTTGAAATCGATTACACACCAGCCCATTTTTTGAACTTTTCCATATCCTCGTCCCACTTGTATTTTCTCCGCTTAATTCCTCCAGAGAAAAACAGGCAATTTCCATACTTTTCAGCAACGAAACGAAGCACGGGAAGTCCAAAGATAGGATTTTAAACGGGATAAAGCTGCGGTCTCGCCTCCGAAAAATGGAAAGGCTGTCTGCGGATTTATTATTGGATCTAAATTAAAATAAAAAGTTGTAGCAAAAGTCAAAGTTAATGCTTGCGCAATTAAAAAAAACTTTAATTTACCTGCTACACCTAATTCATTGAGAGTAGGGATAACTTCCGAAAGTTGACTAGCACCTTCTGGAATTTGTCTTAACTTATCGGGCATTGGCTTCTCTATTCGAACTTTAGAACGTGTCTCTACATTTTTCCTAAAGTCCGTATAAGTGTCCGGAAGGCTAAACAAAAGAATAAAACGAAGTCGTTGAAAGAAACAAGAAATGACATGAGATGAACATTTAAATGACATTTTCACTTTAAAGATTACACCAACCGACTCAGTCAATCTGATGTTTTATACTGGCTATCCTTACTTTTTCACCAGAAAAGGAAGGTCATCCTTGTGATACAATGTTGATCCCCAAATAGGAATGAAACGTATCTTATTTTTTGAACAAAACTCTTCGCATGCATTTTCGACATCCGTCTCCTCTTTTGTCACCTCCTTTTGAAACACGACAGCTTCAAACTTACATTCTTCATAGACTTTAGGCAAGATTTCTTCTGGCCATCCTTTGAAGGTTAGAAGGCCACTACAATGTTAAATTAAAATAAACCATACTTTAGCATTTATTATGTCCACGATGATTTTCGAAACTAAGCAAAGATTCAAAATTACCTTCCTTTCGACTCCAAAGTATTCTTTAGATCTGCAACAGATTCCAACAAGAACTTTGCACGAAAACCTCCAGTTTTGGCGAAATTATATCGATGCGTTGTTCCAAATAGGCGAGGATCAAAGCAAAATACTGGAGTGATGCTTTGAGAGTTCTCATGTGCCCAAAATATGGCCTGTGGAGTAGAATTGCAAACGGACCATACGGATTGAATTTGTTTATTTTTCATATGTACCTTTCATATACATAATTAATTCCATTCGTAAGCTAGCATTCATTATTCATTTTTATTATAACGTAGGCTCGGAACCCGGAGTAGGAAAGCCACTTCCCCCCAAGTAAAACATATTTCGGTAGTAAATAAATCAACAGTTTAGTTACCTCATTATCATGAACTCGAAGATCATTTCGAAACCACACCAAGCAATTTTTTATCATATTGGCTGGTTGCAGGCGACGACTGGCCAGTTTGATCCCTTCACTGGTTTTAGTTTCTAAATACAAAAAGCAAAACCTTTATTTTTAGTAGACATTGGAAAAGTCCAAGTATTATGTATTGGGATCCTATAGCTTCTTTAGCTTCAAAGATTTCATTCTGTAAATCAATTATTTTACCATTCTAAATTCTAATGCAATTCCATATATGGTGGTACCTAAACTTGATAGAACGAATATGAAACTATAGGACATCAATATTTTGAAAAGAAATCAAACCAGTGTTATCAATATGATGTAGATGCGAAGCGTGTGATACTAATGCGAAGTACAAAGATGAAAAAAGGTTGACGACGGAAAACCTTGGAGATTTAAGATAAACATAGCATCAGTAATATCAGTATA
>JAHZNI010003550.1:0-13940 GCA_027744415.1 Seira ritae | reverse complement strand
AATCCTTTTAAAATGATTCTCAACATATTTCGTTCCTTTCCACATCAGACTTTAAGCTTATGACATTGATTTCGGTTTCATATTTCACGAAGGCCTTCCAAAAATACTCATGCCATACCAGATTTGTATTCTGCGTCTCTGGGGGCAAATGAGAATATAAACTTTTCCCAAAGAGTTAATGAACTAAGACTTAATCTAACAGAGCAACTGATATGCATACTGAGAGTGTAGCATTCCAAACGCCAAAATTTTCCGTTGTATCGAGAAATGCGTTTTTTTCCTTTTCGCTAACTCAGACTCAGAGGATGAAGTCGAAAAAGTTTTTTTTTCTTTTCTCTACAAATTAAGGCTTTCCTTATCATATTATGGGAGGAACAAGCATGATGCGATACTTACAGTAACCTAGATATTTAGTGTATCTCCCTGGTGGGCGTATATCGGGAATTTACTTGCTCGAAGTCAGATGACATTTGAAGGACAACGAGTAAGAATAGGAATGACAGGGAATTACACAAGAACAGTCTCGTTTCCACTACAATGCGGCGTTTGTCCCTACGAGAGAAACACAATAATACAGGAACTTAACTTTGTATAAACATCAGGCCTCTTTAAATATCGTATAGATGGAATTGAGAATAAAAAGAGAGAAGAGAGAAATTCATTTATTTCCTATCCAAAGCTCACACATACACAATACACACACTCCTCACGCTTTCCCATAAAAACGGGAAAAAGGAATATTATGTACAATGAGATAATTTGAAAACAAAAGGGCGACAAGGCTTTTTCTTCATTTTGTTTGCATACCACAAACGCAAAAAATTCGCTATAAAACGTATTTATTACCCTCCTCATAACCTCATACAAATGCAATTTCCTCCTAAACATTTTTTCACTAACCAAACAAATAACGCCTGCCTGGCCTGACTCTACTTGGGGAATATGCTCTATTTAACTTATTAAGTAGAACTTTGTGTGTTTGTCATGGTTGCTTGTCGAGGAGACCTAATTGTTAGGCCCATTGCTTTATATATCGTCTCTAAGTTGGGAAATAACTACAGGAAAAAATCATTAATTTTCTGCTGAAATTTCTAAATGACAGAAAAACTTGTCTCCGGGAAAAAGTAACTATTGCGAGAGTCTAGACAAATTTTCGGGATAATACCTAAACACTTCAGTGAGTCCTTCCAAGGGATGTTTTATTGGCTTCGAAGGTTACTTTACCCAATAGCAAACGACAGTTATCATTTAAAAGAATTTGATTACGTCGCAGCTGATGACGCAAGAACAAACACATAATATTTCGTTAGAAAGTAAAGTACTTTTAGCAAAATAATTGACACATTAAAATGGATATAAAACGATTCCGTACATATAGATAAGTGGCAATGCATACATCGAGTCAAACGTGCTCTCTACTCTCTACAAAAGTTTTTCACAGAATCATTCGGAACATTTTGTGAGCTAAAAAGCAAAAAAAAGATGATGGGGTCATCAAAGATGGAACTCGGACTTGAATGAAATCTACAAAAACCATTTGAGAAAGTTTTTTTCTCTCTCTCTAGCTGGAAACATGTTGCTACTCTAATCATCATCATCAATGGTAAACGTTTGTAATATTGTTTCTATACAATAGCAGCAGTGAAGCTGAAAAGACGATCCCGAACTGTTTAGGTAGAACATAAAATAGTGTTAGTATTACATCGTCGAGAGAAAATTCTACATTATCTACAACTTCCCTCGTCTCCGTTCAAGCAAGAAAATGTTGCGGGAAGGGGGCAAACAGGAAAAAAGAGGCACATCTCCGGTACACATCATCATCGCAAAAAAGAGGAAGCAGAAGGCTCTTTAAGTAGGAAAGTTCCATGCAGAGTTGCAAAGTATAAGAAGGCCAAAGTATCTTCTGTATAAATAGCCTGTATCAAAATGAACACAAAGAGAGATTGAGTAGTAAGCAAAAAAGAAAGCGGTCGAGAAAAGAAGAACCCGACTTTTTTGCCTTTTTTCTCCTCCACTTGAGATGCCTGCCTATTTCCTGGCATTACTGTTGCATTCGCCCCTTGTAAAATATAATGCATGGGGTAGTTATAGTGATGCCACTGGTAAAAAAATTGTTACTTTCTATCGAGATCTTGATCCATGTCTTGGAATTTCCTTTAAGGAGCACAGTGTGTCCCTGCTTTTTTGTGAGCCTGTTCTGGCCCTGGCTCAATGGCATACACTAAAAATCGTCCTACATTCTCACCCAGTCCTATCCTGATTTCTCGACTTTGTGGAGGCTTCTTGCCTTGCCTTATGACATTTTAAAGATGATAGAGACGCTTGGGATGCTACATAATAATATCGAATAAAAAGAAATATAGACAGAAACCTTCTTTTCTTCTACAAGCTGCCCACCCGAACGTATTAGATTATTGTGAATTTTTTAGCTTTCGAGAAATAGTAAATGGTTCCATTACCATTATTTCTTGGGAAAGGCGTATATTTATGTATATTTTTCCCATGAACCTCTTTCTTCTGTATTTTGCATTCCGTAAAAAGAGCTCTTTCATTTCCCAGAAGACGTTTTTGGTGTTCTGTTTGGTTTCAGCAAATACCCAACAAAGCATAAATGGTAATTGCGTATATTTATAAAAACGAGCGACCATTTGTGCTAACGTGAGGATGCTCAGCGCTTCTTTGAATAATTGGTTCTTAGATGGTTTCTATTGACTACTTTCTTCTTTTATTATATTGTTCATTATGTTTTGATCATTTTTTGATTCGACATTATTACAAAACTGTGCCTACGCGTTTTATCGACAATACTTTTTTAATAATGCTGCGCCCACAGAGGTTTCTTTACTTTTCGATTTCATTGATCCCACGAATCCTTCATTGAGTAAATGAAATTAGATATTTATTGCTAGAAGAAAGGTTGGAGTGAGTGTGAGAGAAAATGGAGATGAATGTGCCACGTCTTCCTACACTGGCAAAAATGTGTAGGAAGGATGATGTCGAACACGGAAAATAACAGGAGTGTCACTATGGAAAAGTTATTTGTTCGCCAAACAGGACCAGATCGGCGATACGAGGGAAAGAACAGTGACTAATATATTAGCTCCTGTGCCACTGCTACATTTATTTTCTTCTTCATCCGTGCTCGCACTTCCCCTCTCTCCAACCCCAAATAAGTATAAAGGCCATGACATGCCAATGAATGCTTGGCTGCGCCTGGTGTGTAGCCTAGACGGGGAAATGATGATGTTTCTTCTCTCATTCCAGACTAGTCTTCGCTTCTGGTATACTGATGATTTGAGCTCATAAACCATTTCTTTCCTTGATGCTTCTTCCTTATTCTCAAAAGATTTACTACTGACTGCTTCATTTCTTTTCGGAAATACCTATGGAGAAAGTACCTAAAACTAGCAATGGCTAGCAGTACTTGACTGCCAGGCTTCTTTTAATTTTTTTCCTAAAATTATTCTTTAAAACAATATTTTACAGAAGCTAGTCATGTTCCTTCTTTTTATGATCATTCCAGCTGCTTATTACGGCACTTTTTCCTCAGTTCGGAGACCTTCAGAAAACGTCAACTAAAGCTAGGAAGAAATAAGTCTCCTTTAATATTTCCGTTCCTCTAAATTCTAATCTCTAAAAAGCAATGAAAAGGAGCTTTTTATTTTACTTAGAAAAATGGGCAACCGATGATGTTTACGCTTCAAAACTTATTTTTGGCTGAGATCCTAGATTGTAATGTGTGTGTGCATTTGAAGTGCTGTCCATCTTTCTACAGTCATGGTTGGACTGACAAACAACTTTCTTTTGTCTACTTTTATCAGTAGAGGAGCGTTTGCTCATAAGATGGAATTATGTTCTTTATTTATTTTGCTAGTAAACCTCCAGAAATTCATGCATCACTACATATGACGTGGAAAAAAAGAAGCTGGCTATTTAAAATATAATAATAATAACTAAAAAACAGATCAATTAACAAGATACACTGGGCTTGAAAGCAAGTTTGTACACAACCTACCAATAATTTACTGGAGGGTGGAGTTTTTCCATACTTTGCGTTTACGATGGCAGATATGGTCTACTTATGGCGATACTATTGTACACACTTAACTTTCACTTTCAATTAAGTACCTTCCGGCCTCAGTGGGCTGCACAGGGTTAATGGATAGTGAAAAAATATGGACATATAATACAATACATTTTATGCAAAGTATACATATTGTGCTCCAAAAACTTTTTTCTTTTCTTTCTTTCTTTTCTCATGCGCCATAAGTTTTGTCTAGTTTTCTCTGCTCATTTCAATAAATAGTCGTTTAGTGCAAAATAAGAAGAGAAAATCATATGGTGCAAACTTCATTCCATTATTATTATGTACTTACATGTTTTCCTAATTTATTCAAAAAAAAGTTTTCAAGTTGGTCTAAAAGGCTGTTGCGTTCTTCGCAGTCTTTGCAATAACTTAATGACGTTGTCAGTCGCTCTTAGAAAACAAACAGTGTTTACTCCTTACATAAACAATGAAGTTGTTTAATAACGAAGCCATAGCTTTTTGGCTAATAAGGAGCTTTCATAAGCGACAATTTCTGTATGAGCAAAGCGCAATTAGGCAGCTACGTATGTATCTGTTGACTTTTCAAGCCATTAGTTGTAGAAGCACCCAAATCAAATTAAGGTTACAATTGTTTCACAGCCCACGTTGAGTACATGTTTTTTGAAGAGACGTAATGGAAATTTCATCAACTTAAGGGGAAATCGAGTTATACGGAGAACATAGAGTATATTATGTATCACAAAAAAAGTTTAAAATGCTAAAGGTCGTTTTGAGTAATATTTGTGAGGAAATAAACAAGTACCTATAATAGTGTTCCATAGTCAGTGAACGAGGAAGTAAAAGGCCTGTGCATTATTACTCGAAAGAGAAACGATCGTCTGAAATTTCAAGTCTCAGCTATAGCTGCTCTGGTACTCGAGCTTCTTAAAACCTGGGTGCATATTTTATTGATGCGAGAGTTCCAATCTAAATCATTAAATATTTCGAGTTCTTTTATACTGTTGTGCGAATAAAGGCGTAACATCAACATCCATTAAGTGTACCAGTTCTAGCCACTGGCAATAAATTTGTTAGGCATGATATGGGAAGTGTATAATATCGATATTACATTTTTAACCATCTCTAACATCACTGCCTGAAGAAGAAGTTAGTACTTTTAAAAGCAATAATAATGCAATTTTCTTGCGGAGCCATTAGATTGCGCGCTTCCATAGAAAAAATATTTATGAACTAATGCTGTAAATACGTCGCAATATTTTCCGAATACATGCTTGAAAAAAGAGAGAGAAACTCTGTTTCTGATTTTATTTTCTCTCTCTCTCTCTAGCTCGTTTCCCATTTTATCTTTTCATTCAGCTTTTGTGCTCCACTCTGCTTGCCTGGCGAGTACTGAAAATGCACAAAATTGTTCTGCAAAATTCGAGCGAGGAGAAAGAGAAATTCGTGCACAAAACACACAAAAGCAAAGACTTATGCGATTTTACAATATTATCCAACAACTACCTATAAGTGGAGCAAAAATGGTTGAGCTTGTTTGTTTCCTTTTCTTCTTTTCAAATAAAAAAACTGTTTTGTAACGCGCTCATGCCTTTCAAGCTTTAAAAAACGAATACACTCTAATGGCCCATAATATATCCGTCGTGGCTATTTAATTCATTCTCCATTTTTTGTTGGCTTTTCGGACACGGAATCCTATAAAAAGAGATTGAGTGAAATCGGGACCAGAAACGAAGCAGGCATCAAGGACCATAAAAAGGGACATGGGGAAATTGGAGCGATGAGTAGAAAATGAGCAAAGACTCCAAACCAGCACTCCCTTCAAGGTCCTTTCTCACAGATGGGCACGCAAGCATGCTTGACGAATTGAAGCAAAAAATATATCTAACCACCAATGAGATAAATTGAAGACAACAAGCAGCAACAAAATACTATAAGCATCACCATCACGTTAAATATATGTAGACTTGGTTGCATCTTTTGTGGCATTCAATGGAACGTTAAGCACCCAGATAGATAAAGAAGAAAAACTATTCCCATTGCAAAGTTAAAGGAATTTACGCTCTGCTGGAGTTTGATAAAAATCGTTTACACAACTTTTGATTTATAAATCGATTCATCTTGCAATGACGCCACAGTACATTAATACATTCATAGGACATACATACTTACCTACCTACACACACACTCGATGCATGAGTGTAATGTAATCAATAGTTTGCATGAGCATATCGAAGTGGGCGTTTTTCTCATGTAATGTCACAACCGCACAGTTACGGCTAGAGTTCTATTTTTACCTTGATGCGAGATAGTCATAGTTTAAGTTTTTGCAGTCTTTAAATTTCAAATGAATAATTTAAATGGTGAACGACCCCATCATATTTTATCCATCCATTATGTGCACGTTGTAAATCGCTCAAAAATAAACTAACTTTCCATGCTGTGTCTGTATGCCAAAGGAAATTTTTAAAATTGGACAAATTTACGTGCAATGTGATAGGTACCCTTATAGATACATAGATAGATATTGAATGCTGTCATCTGCATATTATCTTTATGTGACTGTCTATTTGTCTATCTTCCTTTTACCTTACGTAGGTATATAATTTTACTCTTCGACCTTTACCCTCTAAACCTAAATGAAATTCTTTCTATAAAATCGCTACTTTTACTTTTGACGAACATAATGCACGATTTCATTTACATCCATAATCTTAACATTTGTAGACTTCACCTCGTTCTTATTTTTCTACTTCCTCCAAACTGCAACTGTAAAGATGCATTTTATATTTATTCAGGCTGCAGAGATACGTACATCATCAATATACATACATAACATATGGTGGAGTATATGTACATAAGCCATATCTCATGCAATTGAACTTGGCAGAGAAATGGCGAATATCTCATTTGCACAATTGGCTTAATTTAGATGGAACATTTAATATGTCCAAAATAATTTAAATACAATTACAATGGGCAGTCCTAACGGGTGTTCCCATTCAAAGCCCAAAGATGACGACTGCTATTTCTACAGATTACCATCAAATCTATCTAGCAGAAGCATTCGCTTCATCTTTTATGGATGAAACTCATTCTTTATGCCCGTATAGACAATCTAGTAGCTGAGCCAAAAATATAAATTATTGTTTAGGAAAATCATGAAAATTAGAAATGAATGCGCGATATCTCTTACACTAAAAGATTTAGAAAAATTGAATGAATCGCATTGAACCAGTCAATAGATGGAACAGAAGATGGAGATGAAAGGAAAAGTCATTTTATGCAAAAATCTACCAGCCATTGAAATGTTCATATACATATATGCATGTTCCGAGGAGCGTTCATTACTATGATGGAAATGAGAGCAACAAAAATCACCACAGAGAGATAGAAAGTACTATAGCTTCATTCCCCTGAAGCCCGAATGATAATCAGTTTCGAAGGAGAAAGCATAGAATGATGGGAGTGGATTGAATCACTGTGGCTTCCTATTCAAACCCAATCCTGGTTTCACACCAATTTCCATATTTATCCATTCTTTTCGCCATCGATCCGCTCGGTTGTGGTGAAACCGTGCGTATGGTTTTGCATAACAAAGCCCATATGGGGTTTTTAAAAAAAAGTTTTCTTCTTTTAGTCCATTTACTTTGCCAAAAGCTTTCTTCGTGCCATGATTTTATTATTCAATTTCTCAATGCGGTACAAATGCATGGAAAAATTTAACATTTTTGTAAGCTTTTGCATTTCATGAAACATTAGTAGCAAAAAATATTGCTAGTATACTTTTGTCACTTCTTTTTGTCACGAATTATTGGTTATGAAAACTTGAATTTTGTATTGAAAAATTGAATAAAGTTTCAAAAACGACTGATACAGTGATTCATGATATAAACATGCAAGATTATAATTGCACTAAATTTGTAGCTTAAATCAATGAGCAAGTGAGTTTGAAGATTTTATTTTGTCAGAAAGCTTTTTTGCTTCGCTCTAGTTACTTTTGAATTGAAAAAAGTATGTATCTATTTCCATTTCCAATGAAAACTCAAACTGTAAAATCAAAAACCAAGGTCATCTCCAGCTCCAATTGGCAACAAGAAGATAACAAATTTATTTTCACCGACTTGAACAATATCGACAAACATGCATGACAATAAATATAGAGAAGCATTAAGTGGATCTTTTTTTGGCTTAAATATGCCCTTGCCAGCGACATAGAGCAGTAGTTGATTAATGTTTAGACCTTTAGACTACAGCACTATAGACTTTCGGGGCGAAGTGAGTAGTGCGATGCGCGGTTTGTCAACTGTAAATGGAAACCTGCCAATTTTCTTGAAGGAACCAAAGACCCTCCATAATTCACTCGGTCTTCTCAAATAGGTGGACTTACGCTACGGTTTAATGATACATTCACGATCTCACCTTTTCAGATAAAATCTTCAAAATCTGCCAATGCATAAGAAAGGCATTCCTACTACAGCGAAAACGGCCAAGCGTTCCTCTATACCGGGAGGGTAACCCCAAACGCCTCACGGATCTTCCCCTACTTTGGGACACCCAGCCTCCCTAACAAGGATAGCGTTGTCAGTTGCAGACTTTCAAATTGCATTTATAGTACGTGTAGTAGCATCAGGTCTTCAAAAACCATTCCTGCATGCTTATGTCCCACACTCAATCTGCATCATCTGCACACTAACCGGCGGTACTTTCTCCATAAAGGTGGAAGATATTCTATTACCCTCTCCTTCATCTAAGCGAAAACGAATCTCAATCCATTTTCGGAGACCTTTCATGCTGAAATGGGAATAAGAGTTTAGTCCAAAAAATGCTAGAAGCACATGTAACAGGCAGGTTTCAATACAAAATATAGTTACTTCACAATAACGAAGTCTCTAGGCGAGAATAAATGCAACATGTATCTAGTGCGCCGCGTCATTTTATGCCTGCCAGAAAACTAAATACGCAGTACTAACATATTGCATATGGCATGGCAATGATTAGGTCGATTCGGGACAACTATAAAACTGATAAAAGAGACATCATTTCATCGTACAATTCAGATAAATCTATCATTTTCACGTGTACTTTTCAATCTGATCCAATTTCAATCCTCAATTCGGCTTCATCGGATGGACTACGTTAAGCACAGAAGCTACATTTTTCCTTTCATTCTGTAATGATGCGAAATTGGAGAAGGACTGACTGAATGTGAAACGTAATCCTATTTTTATATATCAAGCAGAGTAAGCCTTTCAAAGTACTCACGAAACGATTCGCGTCTGTATTGAACGAAATAAAATGGATGACGGCAACGCAGCAGTTATAACGATAGAGTAGCTATAGTACCTGCTCACCGACGACGCGACGGTGGTATGAGATCCCAATGAATTCCAATGCATACAAATTTTCTTGGAAAATTAAATGAACAGTCTCTGCTCTTATTCTAGGGAGACTACATCTTCAGGTATGTTTGCATGTATGGGAAAGTGCTTAGCTTGATCCACCTTCCTATTGTGATAAAACACGCATTCAATGCTTTCCAGACGACACTAATCTCTTGCGATCTAATTTCCATTCTTCACTAGTGAAAGCTAAGATCAGCTAAATCACGTAAATTATGCACTCTCAATAAATGGAGTTGGATCTTGCATGGATGCCTCCGGAGATATTTTGTCAACCTTTTTTTCTAATCTTCTCTTCGTATGCTCAGAGGTGTCTTTATGATTTCATTTGCGAATCATAAGCGAAATAAAAATAAAACGTGAAAATGTTTTATTTATCGAGAAACTCGATCGTATTCATGTTAGCTTTAACCAAAGTTTATTTTTACTTTGTATTAATTTCAATTCTCAAGGAAAGTTATGTCGCAACAGCTGAAAACTGATCCAGATTACGCCTCCGCAAACTGTAAAGTTCAGCTAATACAATCCGGACGAGACAAAAAATTGAAGAGGAAAAGGGATTACCGGCAATCGAACGAAAGATTAATTGAAGTACATATGTACTTTTCAATTCAAAGTCGGAAGTTCCGCATTATTCTATAAAAAGCTTTTCTGTTTCAGTTTCAATAAACTCTGTTGTGAAATGAGCAAAAGGTATGTATATTTAACGAGACTAGTTCATGCATCCCGAGTGACCTCATACACCAATTCCCAGTAACCTTGAGGATAAGCGCTCCGCATAACTACTTTCCTGTTCCACTTTATCAGTTTACATGCTTGCGGTGGGTATAGCGTAATGAATATATAACTACAATATGCATGATAATACATATGTAATCCGGAAATGATAGCGATGGCTGGGCTTGCCGATGTCGTTTACTTTACTAAAGCGCATTACACAGATCATAACCTTCTTTTAACGTTTGGTTTGGTAGTACAGCCTTGGATCTTCAATGTATGTGAAAGCACGTGTTTTTTTTTCGAAAAAAAAGCGAAAGGAGCAATAAAAAGTAAATAGGGTGTATTTGGCGAAAAATGAACTCTCTATTTACATTACATCAAAGGGCTGGGCCTGGGCATCTGAAAGGCTCAGCTGTTTCTTTTAGTGATGTCGCCTGTCTCCACCAATCGAGAATCTATTTCCACTTAAGAATTTTGCTTTGATGCTCTCGGTAAGCAAAGGTGAAGGAGACAAGAGCATGTTCCTTCAAACCAAAAAGGTTGTCAGAAAGCAGTGGAAAGAACAATCGAAGGCAAACTACAACTTTTCCATGTACATACTTCCTGAAGAGATGCACATGAGCGAGCAAAATCGTCTCAAGATCCAATAATAAGATTGCCGTTGACAATCCTAAAGGATCTTCAAGCAAATAAAAGGTTTTGCCTGTGCCATCTCCATGTTCAATCAAATAGAATGGAATGGCTGAAAAATGAAGGGAAAGTCAAACCAACATTTTTTTTCTGGTGAGACTATATAACGTAAGCCAATCCCTGAAATACGAGATCTTGCAATTTTTGGGGTAGATTAGATGGCAAGCAAGGCCCACAGAAGCGCATTTGGCGTAACCATCAAGAAGACGAGCGAGGAGAGAAAAGACTTTGCCTTCACAGCATAAATGCATTTCAGGACTGATGTGTGTGTGTGTGTGGTGAATGCTTATCCCTATCACATGTACAGTTTTTAGTAGGCGTATCAATGCAAAGGTTTTACTCTCCACAATTTTCTGGTCTTCTGGCAAAGGAAAGTTTTCCAGACATTACAATAAAAACTGGAAGAGAACGAAGAAGTGGGAACCACAGAAACCGTATTTTCGCATTCTCTAAATCTACATTTTTGCTGTACCTGGAGCCCCTCTTCTTTGCACACGATCATCAGCTGCATCCCATTTCCCCAACGCGGTATACCATAAATATGAAGAAGTTTAAGATGGCAAAAGAAAGTCGCTTTTCGGTCAAACCACTTCCACTTCAAAAGTATAGTACTACGTTTTTTAGTTTTCATTAAATGGCAAAAGTTGAATGAATGGGTGAGATGAGACTTGCTTTCCTATAAGGCCAAAATCAGATCGATTTTCTCCTCCATCCGTTTCTTTATTCAATGAGATAAAGTCCCAATTTTTAAGAACTTTCTAACAGTGACCTTAGTGGAAACTAAAAATAGTTAATACTGGTTCTTTTCCGTCCCAAAACATGAGATATTATTTAGAGCAGAACGAAGTATTACACTTGAAATGATGTCTATACATACATATATAAAGGTTTATCAAAAACGATCTTATTTCAGTATCAGTTGCAGGTCAAACACTGTGTTTGAGATGCCAGTAGTAGTGAAACAAGTATACCTACCTACTTATGTTTGTAGATGGGAAGATATGTATTCATCCTAAAACCAAAATTCCAAAAGAGGATGAGGCAAAAGCTAAAGAAAAGGGACGACCTACATTGTTCCAAAGAGTTTTTTACTAGGATTTAGCTTGTTCTTGGACTCTATAATGTTGACTTTAGCTTTATCGTTGGCAGTTATCTCCTCTTGAACTGGTTCCTGGTCGTGGCGATCATCTTTCCCATTGCCATATGTATCGCATAGCGTAAGCCACACCAAGCACTCCGCTACTGAATGTTTGCACAATGGTGCAACGCAACGTTGCGTTGTAGAGAAGAAAGCAAGGCTCGCATCAAAAGTTGGAAAGGAAGTAGCCAGAAGGGGTATCCCAATGTGAAAGTGGATGTACCCTATATTTTGTATAGGAATTGAAAGAGAAGGATCGGCTGGCTTCTTTTTGTGGAAGCATGTACTTGCCGGGATACTAGAAAATATAGCTCAATGCTTTGGTTCAACCAAGACATGAGATAATAATAAATGTTGGCAAAGAGAAAGGGAGAATACTTATAAGGCACACACATTTTTCGACTGCAGTGAAAACGAGTAGCATTAAGTAAAACCTTGAATGCAATATGGTGTTCCTTCACTTCGTTATCGTTCAAGTCACTGTCATTCTGCATGAGGGAGAGAAGTGCTCCGAAGTACTTGCTTGAGCCCTTTTCATTTACAATTTACACAGGATGAGAGGCACTGCACTGTTTTGGGGGAAAGATACATATATACTACATATCATCATCATGCACTTTCTTGCATATACGCTCTCCCGTTATAATTTTCTCTTGTAACATTTGCTTATCAACTTTAAGTCAGTTTCTAAGAAATTGCATTGCATTGAGTATACAGCTGGTTTGCTTTGCGTTCAATGTCGGCAAAAAATCCTATGCATACATGAGTAGATCAAGGTAGTGATCGAATTTCAGCAGCAGGCAAACTTACAAGCACGAGAAAAATGTTTACATTGATTGTATTCATCCTCAGATTGCAGAATAATTTAAGCACAGGATACGCAACAAGAAAAAGTTTTAGACACGTCACATTCATTGCATATAATTAGGCTGTGTACTTGACTTCATATTAATGACCTCTTTTCTATTAACGGGTTATCTAGACCTCAGAACTTGGAATTAAAAAAAGTAGTGAAAATACGATCCAATAATATCAACCTAAGCAATGGTAAAATAAACCACGCCCATGTAATTTCACAGGTGCTTAAATGTGGATGTTAGTGTCTAGAAACAACCTACAATCTAACCTTCCTTGCAGCAAACTTTCTATGGGATGAGGGATGAATGAATGCCTAAGTATGCCAATGATGATGATATAGATACAAGGGATCATCTTGTTGGATTTCCTCGATCAGCTTGAGGCAAACGAGAAATGAGAGAAAGACTTGTTCTATTTGGATACTTGTCAGACAAAAATTTTGTTTCTATGCTATAGCACGTGCTTTCCTCAAAAGGAAAATGCCAGTTAAAGCAAAAATTAGGTACGGATAACCGCAAAAATAAGAGATACATACGTACTATTACGAAGCAATAATGATTGAGAAAAGACATTATTCGTGTGATTGTCTAAAAAAGAGAGGAATGGAAGTTGCTAATGAATGAAACTGATGGCGCCTTAAATAATTTAGCCCTTAGTTGAGAATTAAATTATGAACTTGCGAATGCCTGTCTCAAACACGGGTTTTATGCTATTAAGCATTCTGTTTGCATATCATGGTGCAATCAAAAAATACCAGCAATAATTTGCCAGGAAAGGAAAATATTCTGCAGTTCACGGCGTCGGTTGAGGTAAAAGTATTGTCAATAGCAAAGTACGAGATAAGATCATTATTGAATCGAAAATGAGTGAAAATGCACCTTTCTCATTACGAAAACGCTATGGATGCATTTTTATCTTTCCAAGAAATAAATTGAGAATTTTCATTTACGACAGAGATGCCTATCATCCCATCCCATATTCTAAGCGCCCGTGAGGTCAACATAAGCGAAGCAACTTTAGCGTTGGCATTGGCATTCTTAAAGACGAGACATTTTTCCTCTTGGAAGAGTCGTCTCGTCGCTGATTA
>JAHZNI010003549.1:0-14637 GCA_027744415.1 Seira ritae | reverse complement strand
TTCACTTATCATTTACATTGTCGAGATGCTGGATGCAGTGTCTCCCGTAAACATACTCCATGACTTGTACGGACCCCGATGCATTGCTAACTTTCAAACCGGATACCATCTCTGCCAATTTGTAAGCTTTAGGGATTTCCATGTAGCTCACTTTAGCTGAGGCAGCTGTACGATAATTAGTGATTTCATCCCAGTCGTCTTCTGCCACCCCAGGCCGAACTATGGAACTCAAAGGTATACGTAGACGATTTCTCGCAAGATATTTGATGTGCTCCATAGTTTTGTTGCCCAGCATGCCATAAAATTGGAGCACAAGGGGTTCCTCCGATAGCTTTTCAACTTTAATGGGATTTATGTAGAAGTATGGGTGGCGTGTCTTTTCGTAAAAGCACTTCAAACTCATTTGCATTTTAGGTGTCTTGAGAAAAGATAGGACCTCATTTACTAAGTATTTTATGTACTTCATGTTTTCAATTTTTCCGTTAAAATGACAATCTCTATTTCGAAACCTGACGAGTGTATCCAATGCACACGTCAATGTGCTGTGCAAGTTCCCAACGATTTGGCTCTTCGATTCCTCTATATTGAAAGTAGGTAGCTTGTCGGTAATTCGGAATTTGAGTATTACTCCTGAACATGACCTCATTTAAAGGACCCATAAACATTTCCAGATAACTTTTATTTGAATTCCATGGAAGCATAAGTTCTTGCCATACTTTATTGTGCTGTCGAGGGAAAAAACTTAGAATTTTTCATAATATTATGCATGTAGGTACATAGATTTTACTTTCACTTTCATGCTTACCTCTTGAACTGCCAAACGCAGCAATGAATAAACTACGTCCAGAGGAATGGTTTCGTTGCCCATTTCGTACTCAACTTTTGCGACTTTGAGCGCTGTCTTAAACCATTCTATCAAATATATAATCAATGCAAGTATACAAATTTTTATATGCGATTACCAATTACCACTGCTACTACATAATACCACTATGAACTAGAAACTATGCGATACTCTATAATCTATGCTTACCGACTGCCATGTAATGCTTCCCCCTTCTCAATGCAAACATTCCGATTTCGGCACAATGAAAGCCATTTAAATCTTAAGAAGATTATAAAACCGATTATTTTTTCATTTATATAATATTGTTGAAAAGGTTCTCCGTTAAGCATTAATTACATCCTCCTGCGGCCGTGTCAATTGTCAATCCTTTTATCAACTAAATAAAAAAAATATACAATAAATAATATAAAAATAAATACTATGTGCTATGAAATATTTCTAACGAAATGCAACTGAGTTGGTATCAAGCTAAATTGGCAAACAAATTTACCTTTTCAGGTGGAATTCCATTCACTTCGTGAAGTGCAATGAACGAAGTCATCGACAAATAAATGTCCGTTGAAGCTGGCCAATCACGAGGAACTTCAATGGTTTTTGATGGTTTTGTTCCAATGTCATGAGTACTATGATTATAATGTGCAGTCGAAACGACTCCAGGAACCACCGACTGATTCTCAGTTTTACTTCCGCTATGAAGAAATGATTCGACTTCCTTTTCGTCTAAAAGATTTTCAGTTCTATTTTGGCGTTCGTAAAGAGGGATTGGAGGAAGTGGCTTCAAGGTCAACACATTTTTCACATCCTCTAAATGCAACAGAATCGTCATTAATTTTGTTCTTCCATTTGGCAGCTTGAATATTAAAAAACACCTTCGTTTTGAACATATTCTGAAGATTTCAAAAACTCCCTGAGCTTCTTCGTCACGCCACAGAATCTAGAGGTCATACGATGACCCAAGACAAAACTAGATCCAATCATGCGTCCTCGTTCCTCCAATGTGAGTTTAGAAGCGTGTGCATGCTCAATTGCTTTTCCGGACGATTCTTCATAATCCAGCAAAAAGCTAAACGGAAATATTGTGTCAGACAGAATCATTATTCAACGAATTTCTTTGCTTAATGCTTTTATATTTACCTTTTGATTAGACTGGCTTCTTCTTCAATTACATCTAGTCGAGTTTCAAGAAGGACTACCATACGTTCCTCTACGATTGCCCAACTCGTAAGATTTTCGAGGGAAAAAAACTGACCGAAAAGTGAATGTTTCTTTGACCTGTACTCAATTTCCACTGAATGATTTTGGGAAATGATTTCATTTTTCTCCAAAGGACCAGAAACAGACGATGAAATTAGGAAAGCACTCATTAATAGACAGAAACGAATTGTACCTAACATCACAACGATGCTTTAAAGTACAAATGATCAAGCCAGAATTTGCAGTGAAAGATTGCTTAATCCGTTTAATCAATCGTTTTACCTACTCCTATCATGTATTGTACCGAATGAATGTTACTTTCTAAATATGTGTGACAATAAGAAAGAAGACGATATAAAGAGTAAACGACAATTTATTCATTATTCTTTCAAATCATCTTAATGCATTCTGAAACAATTGGTTTGTGAAAACAAATGTTTTCCTAAATCGAAAATGCAAAATTGTGAATGCATGTTTAAATTAGAAAAATTCTTCGATTTATTGCCCATATGAGTTTTTAAATTTTCCTAGTTAAGTTTTGAAATTGCCAATGTAAGCCAGCCGAAAAAATTGAAAATTTTGGATAATTCTCCAAAAATGAAAATATTGCCATTCTAAGCCATTGTCATTGTTATCTGATACGTCTAAGGTACATGGAAATCTAAAATTAATGCCAGATGAAATCCACTGATTCAATATAGCTTATGCATGATGGACCATAATGTACTGGACAAGCTCCGTGTAACCCATCAAGTCTGGAAGTTCCATGTCTGTGTAAATTTAGCCTAAGGAAGAGTTATCCCCACGAAATATTGAAAAGCCAAAATACCATCCACCATGCATCCGCCACTGTTTCCATTGCATAAATGTCACGAAAGACATTCAGGCGAAATGAAGAGTGTAAAAAATATGTTATCTTGTACAGATCCGAAGTTATCAATCGTGATTCAAAATGATTTCCATTGTCAATGCCCACATAATAGATCTTTCTTGCTATCATTTCTTATTCATTTTCATAGGGATACATTCGCAGACGATAAATCATTGTATGAGTTAATTTTCATGTTTTGATGCAAAAAAAAGGTTGAGCATAAGCAAGCTACATTGCAATTTGTAAAATGTCTTTGTGTCTCTCTGCCTATCTTTAATGTTAACAATCAAATAACAAACAAATATTCTTACATTTAGAGTTGACACATTACCCCCTAGATTTATTAAGCTATGCTTGTGGGACGTGCAATTTTTATTATTTGTAGAAAATGAGTCAATTTAAATTTTCATGATCTTTGAAATAAAACGACAGTTTTTTCTAAAAGGAAAAGATCTTGAATTATATTAAATAGTTGCACAATAGTACTTCACATCATAACCAAAGAGCAAGACAAGCGATAAGGTATAGGTATATAAAATAAAGCGTTTACTTATTTCAGTTAAAACAATAAAATAAAGAAGAAATTAAAATGAGATGGTATGCAATAAAAGGTCAAAAATACAAGAGGGCATATTTTGCTAAAGAAATCTAGTGTCTAGTGAGGAAATCGTGTACAAAAGTAGCTTTAAAATAATTATATTTAGCCTCTTCGAAAAAGTTTACTCTTCCGAAGAGTTGACTGGACAGCTAAATAATACGCTGAACTAGTCCAAAAAATCAGAAATCTGCAGTTACTGCTGCTTTCTTTGTGTTTACTGAAATCCGTTGTTTGTGCTACCTTCCTCCTTCCTAAAAGAATGTAACTCAATTGACTTTTTCGAAGTTGTAGAATGCAGACCTGGCACTCCAGTACTGTTAGTGTTATCTGAGGTAGGATCTCCGGTAAGGGTGGAAGTAAATTTAGTAAATGCAGTGGACAGGCCTGAAAAGTAATAAATTTCAGGCGGTTTTTTCTCCTATTCGAATTCAAAAAGCATGGTCAAATGATACGAATTAATTTTACCGGCCATGAAAGGCAAGGTCTGCTCTAAGAGATTCAACGTTGTCCTTTTACAAACGAAAATGATAAAGATGAGTATGGCAGACAAGGCATTATACAAATCAATTAAAATCCAAACTATCGAGTTCTCGTGCTCCTCTTTGGTTGCAGCCCAGCTAATCACTTCAAATATCCACGTAAGGCCCATAACCACTCCCAATTTGAGGAAGAGGAGAATACTGAAAAGCCATTAAAACACAAGTATCGTTCAATAGTGAATTTAGTACTTATGTATGCACGTAATTGCGTCATTTGTTTGTGCTCACTTCTGTTGATCGGCAGCCCTTTTACTAGACCGCAAGTTTGACGTGTCCTTCTTGAAGCTATACAAGCCAAACAATGTCAATGCCGCGAAGACGAAACTCAAGGCGATCAAAAGACTTAGGATGTAGTAGACGTAAAAGCCTTGAGCCCTGAAGTTATTTTAAAATGCATGCGTGCATAATGCTTATTTATACACTTTGTCACATAATGACTCATAATTAATTTTATTCCTACCAAGGACTAACGAAGCAGTAGTGCTCTCCAAACTCTGGAACTGGCACCCCTGAAGCACGGCAACTATACGAATTGGAACGGAAATGTATTTTGCGGTTTTGTAGCAGCATTTTCATTGTTGGTTTTAAAAATAGTACTTACGTAAAAGTAAAATTAAGGGCAATTGAAATTGCTGACACCAACAACGGGAATCCCCAGCCAAGACCTGAGTACGCAAGAAACCGCTTCAAGCTTTTGCTTCCATCGGCGCGAATTGATCTGTGTGCAGATTGAGAAGGTTAATCGTTAATTAGCAATAAAACTTTTTTTATCAAATACCCAACCACTCATTCAATTATGGGGGTCGTTGTTTTCACCTGAAGGTACGCCACAAATCAACATTCACCACCAATAACCATGTAAAAGCAGCAATCATGAAGTACTGTCCACCAATGCCTGTATAAAATAAAAAAGCATATTTTTAGGAAATGATTCAGTTCATTTTTGATTATGTTAATGATTACTAATGTACTATTGATGAGGCAGAATGGAGAATCCCTCTGATTTCCAAATCCACCGAGTCCGAGAAGATGCGCTGTTCCCAAAAATATTTGCATGAAGAATAAAGACGCGGTACAGGAACACAAAGTTTTCCCGTGAATATTTTGTTTCGTCCATGTCACAAGGTAAACCAAAGTAGTCAATAAATGGAATCCTGCTCCAATATACATCATGATCATGTAGATTGTCGAAATCCTAGTCTGTGATTCCTTGTCCCTCTGAAAATTATCAATATTTGATAACTTTAGTTCCACCGAAAAGATAAGCCTTGCCAGTGAAGTTTTCGACATTATTATATTTCAAACTCACCCTGGAAGTGCTATTGTTTGTACAATGTATAATGACTGCTTGTTTTACCCCATCTTCGCTCACTTTGTATTCAAAGCACTTTGCCACATCAGATTTTAAAAACTCCCAGGTCCGATGAGCTCCAACAAAGGCAGCACTATTATCAGTGGCTGGATAAAATCTAATTATCAAAATCCACCAATCCCATTTATTCATCATGTCCTAATTTATTTGATAAAAACTAAAATTTTTCCGACTTACACAATTGTGCAATTGTCGAATTCCCAAGTCTCCTCAGAGCAATCTATTTTTGGTGAAGTGTAGATAGGATTTACATCATTGAATTTGATAAACCTTCCGGTTTTCTTGTCAAGGAAATCCGGACCTCCAACATCGACATCGGGTACTTGACAAGTAGTTATATTGACATCCAGGACCATTCCTAATGGGCAACATTTGGGATAAATCGGACGGGACATGTCAAAGTCGCATGTTCTGAAGTTCACAAAGGCATCATTGCCTGTTCCTCTACGGGAGAGATATTTTAACTTAAAGCAACTTTTGAGGAATACCTTCTGATATTTAACAAAATTACGAAAGCTATACCGAATATCTGCGATGCAAAATTCATCAGGACTGTAGTACCAAGCCGTATCATTTGACCCCACTGACAAATAGCCGCTGTCAAACAGGAATACATCATTCCGTAGGAGCGTGAATATCTCATTCATCCGATTTTCCCCAGTGTCGATGAGCAAACTTTCAAACCTTTCCTTCGAAATGATCGATACTGGGGTAGCATTTGGTTCTTTTCCGGTGGCACAGTAAGCCAGTGTCTCTCCAATTCTTTGAGCGAAAAAAAATCAAATGATTAACGCTTTTCTATGAAAATAGGCAATTAATTTGTGAACGTAATTTTATTTTTATTTCCTTCATACTCGTATTCTGCATTTTCATATGCTTCTTCAAAGGCATAATAAGATGGTATCTGAACTTTTCTATTGGCCACTCTAAAATCCGCACATCTTTTGAGTTTGATTGGCTCTGGTTTATAGTAGTCTATAGGATCTGAGCTTTGTGTGGAGTTGGGATGAGAATGTGAATGGTTTTTATGACTCTGTAGACTCTGGTGAGCTATTTGACTAGATGGTTCTCCTGATCTTTGAAGTTCATACGATTCAGCCTTCACAATGACAAGCAATGTGGTCACTATCACTAACAATAATACTGGTGAACAATGGTGGGATCGGGTAAATACGACGCGGAGTCTCATTTTGCCTCTTGAAAGTTCATTAAACCTCCACTAACAATCAAAACACAATAAAATCTCCTCTAGCAAATCGGCATATTTGTGTTGCTGTTGCAGTCAGTGCTGTAGAACATCCTCTTCATTTTTATTGCGTGATGTCTACGCTGATATCAAAGTAATAAAATAATAGCAGAACATCTATTCTAGGTATTTTCTAAAAGTCGAGTTTATAGTAAACAGGTTTTTAAAATTTCTACACAGGAGTTTTCATGAAATTAATTGCAGACATGAAGCAAGTATCTATACACTTGTGGGTCACTTCCATGAAAAAACTACTACTGGTCGATTTCTCCCTACTCGTTTCACGTCAAGTCAATTCAAAGTAGTATTTTGGCATTGAAATGCACCACATTATGATGACTCATGTATGAGCTATCTAATTTGCATGTGTATTTTGAATTTTGTCTTGTCCTTTCCCAAATTGATTGGCTAATTCCGCTTCCGCTGAACTTTCCTCAAGTTTTCGGTTCCAGCGCAAAAAAACTTTGAGTGGTTGGATTAAAAAATAGTGTTCAGTTTTTGTAAAATTGTATGGTCCATTCAATTACTTAGTCTAACTTTCCACAAATGATTGCACCTCTGCACGTTTGGTATACATTACCACATTTTATCACAGTGTGTGCCTCCACCTCAACCACAGTGATTTTTACAGAGGTATAATAACCACTTTTTAAGTAAATATTAGTTTCCTCCTCCTAAAATGATATGGATGGATACAACATCACACTAATAAACATTAAGAAATATTTAGTACCTACTTAAATTGATATCCAAACACTAAACATCTCCTTCAATCTTCAAATCAACATTTCAATTGAATCGAAAAAATGACCCTGACCTGACCATTTACCCTACTACTCTTTGATGGATGTGATGTGTATGTGGACTAAGTGAGAATTTATGAAGCAGTCAATAACTCAAGCTTAACATGAGACTTTTCACAAAAATTGTCAAAGTTAGTTGCAACTGGATATGTTCACGATCGCGATTTATCAAATTTAATACTCGGCTCCATCCAGAAGAAAATATGATAATCCACACGAAAGCATTCACTTAGACTTTAATCGTGCTTGTTTTATGGCTAATTAGCTCCAAAAATATTAAAATGATGATTGCACAACATACATAAATAATCCCGGTATCACGATTCACGATCACAACTTTTGCATGAACGGATAAAGGGAAGACATTTTATTGTTCACTTCACCAAAATTGAATGACGATCCAAGTCCAAGCTGTCGTCTAAAAGTTTGTGAAACAAATTGCACATATTTTGAAATAACAATAAAATCCCTATTAGTTTTCACACATTTGTTTGAGTAGAACTGGAACTTATTATGAAACACTGCTAGACGCTTCTAAACTTTGTCGAGTCTTTACAAAGTTATTTTTGAGTGATGAGAGGAAAAACACCTTGAAACTCTGCTCGTGGAAAGATGATGGTTATATTGATGGCGTGGTGATTAATCTTCCTGCGACAGACACAAGACTCAAGTTGGACAGTGGACACACAATAGTAATTAGCTTTATTACATTCTACTTTACATGGTCCTGGCCCAGGGGGATTAGTATCTGACAACCTGAGTGCGTGCCGCTCTCGTTCAAGAAAAGAACTGTTTTATTTCGAAAAACAAAAATGTAACTTTTTACACACTGTTCATATGAGTCCAAAAGCTCAACCTGCTTTAAAGATGAATATTCTGAATGCATTACTGTTTTTGTCGAGAGTCGAGGAGATAATTGAAATGTGAAGTCTGTTTCTGAGAAATAATAAAGCTTTTCAAATCTTCTGGCTAATGAAGGAAAGACTCAAAAACCTCATGAATCTTTCAACATTCACCGTCACTTCTTCATCTTCGAATGCTTATTTGGTCTTGGTCCCTGCTCAAAATTTGAATGAGATAAGTTTATCACTTTTTCGTATGAACGGATGAGCCATGTGTAAATGTATGCATTATTGGCATAATGTAGCTTCATTCAAAATCTTTGTTTCACTTTTCACATCTCTGTTTTTTATACATTCACATCAGCGGCAGTAGCACTAAAAGTAAATACATACATACTATTAACGTGCATATCTTTGAAGCGTATTTACCTATATGCAATGTTATATGCAATAAAAAGATGACGTGACATATTAATTGCACGTTTGACTTCTCTTGGCTGTCAAATTGCTACTATTTTTTTATATGTAGATTATTTTTAGTTTGAAATTTTTGTCGTATTCTACTAGCATGGAAAAATTGAGAAATATATTTTGATGTTTCATGGCTCCAGTAAATTACATATGTGACTTACCTTTTCTCTCATCTAATGAAAATTTCGAAACTACATTATGATTGATATGATAAATCTGACAAACATTTTTTCGATATGTACGGTATATATAAAAATGTAAAATATCTAATATGAATTTGTAATTAGTAACCCATCTAATGTCCAACATACAAAAATATGCCAGTAGGAAGAATCGGAGGATTTGCTTCACCAAATGAAAGCCACAAGAATTCTAGGAAAGTAAGTTTTTTTAAATGTTTACCATGCAAGATACACCGCGGTTAGCTTGATTATCTCATGGATAAATAATATATTTTTGTATGCATGTTGTATGGCATTGGTATATCAATATTGAGCTTTCCAAATCTACTCACTAGTCAGCGCATTCAGGGTAAACATAAACAATGGAATGGATGAACTAGTTTTGAAGAATTTCAATTTGTACATCGTAGGTACCAACGGTAAATATGTAGAAAAGACTGGCATGCAACATGCAACTGTATAACTTGAGAAAAACATGATTTTCACAAGTGTAAACATTTGTGGGAAGTGTTATATTTTCTTTCAAATCCATGTACATTGGGTAATCCAAGATTATTTGAAACCAAGCAACGAAGGGAATACATGATGTATTCCCTTCGTTGCTTGGTTTCAAATAATCTTGGGGTAATCAACAAGATGATGACTGATTAGAAATAAAAATGTTTCGTCTGGCTTGAAATAAACTGATGTTTTCAATGATAGTTTCAATGAGGCATAATACTAGAGACACTAAAAATCTACGAGTTTTTCGAATTCCAAGGAGATGCCATGAGCAAGTATTATCCTAGTATTATACCGGACAAATATCTCATGGTGATGGGAATATGAGATTGATGGGATAAGGGCAACGAATAGCCCTGCTCCTTTGGTTAGCAAAAAGCCATTTCCCGTTCCCAACCGACGTTTGAGAATTTTTAGACGATTGCTAGCTGGATCGACTGTTTCGATTTGAAAAGCGCCTATCACGAACTTTGCTCTTTGTAAAGTTATACTTTTAGCTATACTATAGATAATAGGTACCTAATAGAACTGTCAAATTCAAATCCGAATAAAGAACTGACACGATGTCAGACGGAGGTATACCAGGATTAGGAGACGTCATCAATATCCAACCGTACATTGGTAAAGCGCTCGGAAGTATTGCCTTGGGTTTCGCTTTCTACTACAGTGAAATCATTCAGTCTTGGAAAAACTGCGGCTCGGACAATCTCTGTAAGACGGAGAAACTGGTCCAATACTTAACCGTAGTTTTAGGCGTCTCCCGGCCTGCAGTTATGCTCAGTCAAGTAATTCAGAAGTGGGTGGAAAATCTTTGGATGTCAATATTTGGCGGAGGCGGAGGAAATCAAGGAAACCTGCAAAACGTATCAAAATGGCTGAGTACGATCATATATTTCGCTGTTTATTCAACTATGGAATATCTTCTAAGCTATGTTCTGGATTGGGTACGGTATGCAACGGAATGCTTGAAAGTAGATGATTGTGATAAAGACGATATTTTGATTTGGATCAGCAACATGAAATTGAAGGCAAGGCAAAGCCGAAGCTTACAAAAAGGCGTATTTTTGCAATTGAAAATTCAAATCGAATTAACATACCAATATGTATTACGTAGCATTGTGGCGAAGGAGGTGATAATGAGGACGACTATGATGACCAGTTGGTCTGCGACAGTTACGGAGGAGATTGTGTAGAGGTTACGCCTGACGATGAGCATATCAACTGGTGTGTCACATTTTTCAATGAGCTTCCAATTATCATGCTAGCCGGAGTGATTTGGGTGACCTATATATTAACTCTCGAGGTATAATAAGATAACAGTTTACATATGGCGTCTCAATTTGAACTGTCGTTGTCAATTTGAACGTCAATTTGTCGTTTGATAATTTTGAAAATGTGTTCACGTTAACGTTTACGTGTTTTAATTAATTTCAAAGGATAAAAGAGAAGCTGGTATGCCTGTATTACAAAATCCACAAGCGGTACAAGCCGTACCAAACGCGCCACCTGATGAGGCTAAGCCCGATGAAGAGAAAGCTCCAAAGAAAGGAAAGCCTTTGGATGGAGAGAAAAGTGGCTCGGGTGATGGCAGCAAGAAGAAAAAAGATTCACAAGAGGATGAGAATGAGAACAAAAACAAGCAAGAAAATACTGAAAAGGAGAAGAAACATGATGACAAGGGCCAAACTCACGGCGATGAAGAAAAGAACGAAGATGGTACGGAGGATAGTGATCAAAATAATGAGAAGTCTGGTTCAAAGAAGCAGGATAACGGCAAAAGGAAAGAGACCCATTCTAAGCATGAAAAGGGAAAGAAAGGTAATGAGCAAAATGATGACGAATCAGCAACGGATAAAGAGAGCACGGGCAAACCTGAAACTGATAAAGAAGACGAGAAAATAGACGCTTCAAGCAAGAAGAAAGAGAAAGTTATTTCTGGCAAAAGCGAGAAGAAAAGTAAGGGAACTAAAAATGATAAGTCCGCAACTACCGCCAACGACACAATTGCCACTTGCACTCAAGAACTTGAAATCCAATGCCCTTGCTGCAAGTCAAAATATGTTCAAGATTTTCCAGACCCATTGCCAATTCATTGTGAAGATTGTGAAAAAAGCGAGAAAGGAAAGGCAAGCGTTTGCTGTTCATGTGGCAGAAAGGATGAAAAGAAGAACAAGGAAAAGTCTAAGAAAGAAAGAGTGTCAAAATCACAAAACAAAAGTGTCAGGGATAAAGATTTTGAAAAATGTAAGGCTCCCTCCAAGACAAAAGGACAGGACAAAAAGTCACAACCCAAACCTCTTGATACTAAAAAAGTCAAATCACCTCCGAATGAAAAAGACCAAGATACAAAATCAGAAGACCAAGGTTCTGAAGATAAAGACTCCGGTGAAGCAAAAACTCCTCCCGAAGAAGACACCGACAAAAAAGCCGAAGGCCAGGAGGACACAAAAGATTCTGAAGAAAACAAAGATTCTTCCAAGGAGAAAGGCCAAGACACAAAATCAGGAGACAAAGATGCTGGAGATGCAGAAGACTCCAAGGAAGACAAAGTCCCTCCCAAAGATGATGGGGAAGAGAAAAAATCAGGCGATGAAGGTGTTGACGATGATGCAGGCTTCGATAAATGCAAAGTTCCTCCAAAGAAAGCAGGAGAAGCCAAGAAATCGCAAACCAAAACTTCGGGAGATACAGAAGACTCCGAGGAAGACAAAGCTCCTCCCAAAGATGATGGCGACAGCAAAAAATCAGGAGACAAGAATGCTGGGGATACAGAAGACTCCAATGAAGACGAGGCTCCTTCCAAAGAAAATGGCGACGACAAAAAATCAGGAGACAAAAATGCTGGAGAAGGAGATACAGAAGACTCTAAAGAAGACAAAGCCCCTCCCACAGAAGATGGTGAAGACAAAAAATCAGGCGATGAAGGTGCTGATGACGATAGAGGCTTCGATAAGTGCAAAGCTCGTCCAAAGGAAAATGGTCAAGACAAGAAATCGCAAACCAAAACTTCCAGAGATTCAGGTTCCAAGAGGGGTAAACCTGTCCCCAAGGATAAAGGTCAAGGGACGAAGCCAGACGACAATACTGGCTTCGATAAATGCAAAGGCACTCCAAAAAAGAAAAGTGATAAGAATAGTTTCAATCTTGAGTTTTGCACTTCCAATGAAGACTTAGCTGAAAGTGAGACTGTCCATGAGATCGAGGAATCTGATGAAGACGAAGAGAGCGAGGATGAGCTTGAGCAATGCCATTTAGACTTAATGCAATCGCTTCAAAGTTCATGCATTCTTGGTAATGATGAAATTGATGAAGACGAGGTTGATGTATTATACGGAAGATACGCACGATATGCAATTCAATACAGGGATGAATTGATAGCCTTAACTGAAGAGTCAGTCTATTGTGAACAATGCTTGAGCAAGCATATCGATCATATCCATGACTTTAACAAGGACGCGGACGATGAGCCTGATCTCGACACAGGCACTGACGCCGATTCTTCGTGGGAGCAGGAACTGGAACGGGCGATTTTAATGCAATAATAAATCGAATATAGACAATTTAGCGTAAGGTGCTAGTTATAGGGCATTACTTTTTGTAGTTTTTTGGCTCATGTGAAAGTTTCAAATATTTTATTACAATAAAAACTATTTATTTTCTTGTATTTTTTCAATTTTACCTCTACACTGTCAAAAATATTGACTAGACTATAAAGTTTTCGTGTTTGGTATTATTATGGAATTTTTTTCTGCCAAGGTACAGGAATAATCCTATCTTTCACCCATCCAGCCACCTTCCCAAAAATCGCTCCATTAAATAAACCAGGTCCAAAACCAAGTCTCACTCGCTCCCCTTCCATCTTGGTCAAATTTTCTAATGGATGAGAACAAGCTGACACTCCGAGTTTATAATTATAACTTGAACTCGTCACTTCATCCAAGCGAGACAATTTGGAAACGTCTTCAATCTCGATCCCAATACCGTAACTTATGTAATTCCACCACCTCCATAAATCTTTATACCATTTATGTCTGCTTCTTCTAACTTTAAAAGAATTCTCTTTGCTATTCTTCGTAGTTAAAGTAGAAAGTTCAGAATCAAGTTCAAGATGTGCATACACTCGTTGACACAAATTACACCAGCCCTGATTGTGAATAACTTTTAAAGTCCTTTCCTATTGGGGCTATTGCCGCGTAATCTCGAGACTTCTTACCCCCATAAACTACGGGGACCATATTGGTTCTCAAAGCATTATAAAATTTCTCAGTAATGTAGTCTGTACAAAGGGCATTCTCAAATGAGAGGTAAAACTTATGGGTATGACTAACATCAGCATAACAGTTCTCCGATGGACATTTCAGTCCACACCCTCCATAAACGTCTACATTTACGTATTTTCTTAATTGCGCAACTAAATACTCTCGCTTTGAGTATGAATCGCAACTGGAGACAATCCAAGCGACCTGCTCTCTTCGACTTCTTAATTTCGATTTTATTCTTCCCTGGACCTCGTTTGATTCTTTTGTTTTTGGAACTAGATGACCGTAGGTGTGATATACGTCAGAATCTCGTCTGTAGAAATCCAGAAATAAATCATCAATACTATTTATCAGGATTGTCACAATTTGACGTGAACAAAATCTTACCGGTAAGTCATCGTCCAGTTGAACACATTTGAGTAGGCTTGAAGATCCAGTTTCGTGTACATTGGACATTCCCTTTGCATGTAAACCCAGGGTTGATTTGGATCCCTTTTCATTGGCACTTCCTCACTGAGAAGAAATACAAAATTTCGCGGTAAATGATCATACTATGGGATCGTTCTTGGAACTTTTGGAAATTTTTTATTTGCCTCATCAAATCAAACGAATGAAAAGCCAGAGCATCACTCCTTTTCAAATACCTCCTGTCAAAAGTCAACCTACATGGAATATCAAAACCTTTTAAAGACGTTGGTGGCAATGTTGATGGAGTAGTGAGATAGGGACAATCCTGACTATTCAAAACTTGAACATTTTCATAGTTATGCCACTCTTTTGTCCACCGAAGGATTACCATTTCCCTTCTCTCTTTGACTGCTGCTGCCCTGATGGAAAGGTGAAAGTCAGGATCCATCCAGCCGACATGGGTCCACGGAGTCTTGAATAGCAGTTTTGGAAGACCAGCGTACA
>JAHZNI010003548.1:0-20802 GCA_027744415.1 Seira ritae | reverse complement strand
GGTGACTGAAAAAAATGCGGGAGCTATCTAAGTTTACGTCTGAAGAGTCACAAAGTCATAACTATAACAACAAAACATTACAACAAAATAACGCTTGGAAACATAGCTTAAAGCAGCGACAGATATTGCGTATTTTTAAGTTAAGAAAATTGGCCTACGCTAATTTGATTGGTAAACCTATGAAAATCTTCAAGTTCAAGCTTTGATTTCTATTTTCATTAGAACTATTGCCCATTTCTTACTATTTTATTAATTGCCAACAGTGAAGTGTTCTCTGTAAACTCACTTTTGCAAGCAAATGTGGAACGAGTTAAAAAGGAATAATTAATTGCTCGCGTCCACTTATAAAGAAACCTGAGATGATTGTGACGCACAAGGTGCTAGTCCTAAAACTCAATTTTAGTGCACGATCAAAATGATAAAGATCAAATCATTGAAAAATTGTTTTTGACATTGAAAATCATTAAAATTGGTGGTTATGGTTGTTGGTGCAGCAATAAAATATGGAAGGATAAAAATCTAGAATAATTTCGTTGGAATCCCTACACACCTCTTTCATTATTTATGCCTTAATCAGAGCAGTCATACCCACGCAGAGAGGAGCTAATTTAGAGACGGAAAAAGTAGACATTCATATGTATCTCTGGCGCATATGTGTCCATGCCACATTCATTCCTCCTCACTCAAACGTTTGATCCTGCAGATTTTATGGTTTGGTTTGAACTCACTCTCGACCAACAATAAAAAAGTACATTTTCGTGAATGCACTTCTCATTACAATCAAGTGAACAAGACATAATAACTTTGTTAGGTTCAGGATGTGCATTTTTCACTGCACCGCATCATATCTCCCGAATCTGATGATGATTGTTTGTGATGGTGATGCGTTGGTTGCATAACAGTTTGCAGTTGTTCCTTCTCCAAAAAAAGCTAGACCATTTTTTGCTCTCTCTCTCTCTCTCATTCAACTTGCTTGTGAGCATAGTCGAATGCATCATCATCTCATCTTCTCTACGTGAACTCGGCAATATTGCAATAAAAATAATTTTATGATCGTCTTATTTCATGATGTGCCAATATCGAGTCATTTAAAGAATAATAATGCAATGCAATGTAGACTACTACTCCACCACGGTTCAGTTCAATGTCACCGTCCTCCTCTATCTCATCATCATCAAGAAGACATCCTTTTGTTTTGGATCTCTGGTTTTTCATATGATAAAACATAACAAGATCTATTACTTTGGCAGATTGGCAGACGAAAACAAGCAACAGCGAACAAGCACATTGACATTTTGCAAACAATGAAGACGGCCAAGAAACTTAGCTGTATGTAGTGTGTAGATGTAGAGATTGTAGATATTTACAGATTACTAGATCATCATCATCGTCGTCGTTAAAAAGTGCTCATTTAAAAACACTTTTCTCTCATCCTCATTGATCCGCTTTCCTAAGTTCCGAGGCATCGCAAAACTACGCAATGGTAGTGTTAAGTACATGTGACACGGCAAAAATAATAAGGAGATGCAGTTTCCCCTTTCTAAATAGCTTTTTTATTCGAACCTAATCCTTAAATACCTGATTGTGGCTGTTATTAATGACGACTTTGATGTTTCAACTTCATCTAAACGCTCTTATTGTAGAAAAAGGAGAGAGGCACTCCAATGAAACATTTATTCATGAACCCACATGGTCTCTCGCTCTAGGAGGTCCCGAAAGGTTCTTTAGTCCACACGTTTTTCTTCAAGCATGGAATATGCCCTTTAATCTTGCCTTCCCTCTTAGCCTTCTTCTAAAAAGCACTTTCATTTTCTCTTCTCGACAGTCAGTCAGACAACAATGAACATGAACATGATCATCACACGTACGTATATGTACAATGTAAATCTATATTATGCAACTATGATACAAGTCTTTCCTTGGAATTTACAAATATTCATTGTTGCTATAAAAATGAATAAAAAGCATGTTGCATATCCATTTTGCCTTATCATTCATAATAATTACATGAGAAACGAAAATAGGTTACATTTTCTCTTTTAAAGCTTCAGTCCGACTTTAAAATTCAAAGGATAATACCTACCACATCACATACAGAAAGGTAAAAGAAAAGAATAGTTCTGGACTAACTTCAATGCGGATCTTTCTCTCTTTCTCTGTAAGCTTGTGTCATTCCCATTCCATCTTCTACACCTCTTTTTTTTTAATCGAAACGACTTTTGGGAAAAGATCATGTTGAGTAATGTCAAAAGGCAAGCCAGGTGAGATGAATGGCATCGTGATCATTTCATGATGAAATGAGCCACGCCATTCTAGTTTGCAACCTTGTTGATTCTTTAATAGGAATTAATCATAAAATAGTTCTTGGTTTTCTCTACAGGCACTTTACACATTCTCATTATCACAGGCCATTACACGTTATCATTTTCATTCAAATATAATAATAATATTTTTCTTGAGTTTCATGGGCCATAGGCGCAAAAACTACGAGAAATATCCATAATCATTTGCAACGCGAACTGTAATAATAGCTTTGGTAATAATATGAAATGTTGGCCATATGTAGAAAGTTGTTTTCTGTCAACCCCAAAAAAATATATACTGAATCAGCTTGAGAGCTATACAGGTATGCTAGTGATGGTGGTGGTGACAAATGGATTTGCCGTGTCAGACGCTTTTTATGCGTGGGAGTGCTACAGTTCAACGTTACGATTAAGTAAATACCTGTTTATTGGCAAATCTAACCATTTCAAATCAAAATGCTTGGATGTTTTAAATGTATTTGACTTTTACCACAAGAGTTTGATTTGACTGCATTTTAATTCTAATTAAGTTTGTCTGCTCACAACTGGATTTGGCATTTGAGTTTGATGATCCTCAAATAATGCACAAAAATGGATTTTCTACATTGACATTTCTCGTAATTATGATTTTTATCTCTGGGATAAACCGGTAAAAATATAGCCGGTGAGATTGTCATTGCTTAAAAAGCTAACATGTTTTCTTACTCCAACGAAAAGAAACTTTCGATGAGTTTCAAATGCATTCAAGATGTAAAATTGAGCGAAGAAAAAAACCTTGTAGTTATGACAAAAAGTTATTTATACAACTAATACCATATCTTAAACCTGGCATCATTTTATGCCTCACTACGCCCCGTTGGAACAAATAAGCCACCTTACATCTTTGTTAACTTTGAATTGAAATTTCTCAGGTGTCGAAAAGGAATGACTATTTTTAACGCAAATGTAAGATTTCGTGTTATATCCTTCCTAAAAAGGGAAGAATTGCACTTGTTTTATGAGCAATTTGAAGTACCATTAAATTGTTCTAAAGCTTGTTGGGTTGGGTTTGGGTTACAACCGGTTATAAGAACCAAATCGAAAAGCCCTGTATGCCTGCCTACCTAACAAAATTGTTGTAACTGATGCAAAATAAAATGATTTTGAATGGGATACTTGCTAACACCTGCTGCTATCTTTGAAAAAAATTCGGTTTTTATCATCCTATCACTTCTTTTACAAACCAAACCTGGGTCATGCCAGGCCAGTAAGTACGATCAGGTACGACACGTCCTCATTATCAAACAATTATTATCACGGCGAAGGAAAAACGACTAGTTTCTGCCACTCTACAATGCGACCCTCATCAATTAATATTTTAATGCAAATGTAATTTGCGAAAAAAATCAGCAAACGATTTCTTTTGAAAATGTCCCCACGCAGTCTGTTATTCCTTGAAAGAGACATGTTTTACAAAGTTGGGAAAAAAACGGTCGGAATCAGTGGTGTGAGAGAAAGGGAGAAATGAAATGATCCACATTACTAGGGAAATACTTATAGAACAGTCTTTTGATTCCACTTCATACATTTTACGTCCACGTCCGACGGATATTTCTATTCTTTCTGACAGAATGAAAGGCGGCCTTATTAATCTTCCCCACTTGGTCCAACCCGGAGCGGGGCAGTTGGCAAGCGACAGAGAGTGCGTAAAATAATGGTAATACTTAAACCATTGTTATCGCACACACATCCGCATATGTTTTTCATTTTCTTTGATTGACACTAGTGAATTTACATATCTAAATACAGCTATGTACATAGGCAGTTCTATTTATTTACATGAGCAGCGGTTGTAAATGTCTGTTTGAACGTCGCCCATTGTAGTATGTAACATGCCACGATAGGATGAGTCCCTACTTATAAAGCCACGGAAATTGCGAACTGTCAAGTCAAGTTAGAAGACAAAATACGTTTTAAATCAAGTTGTGTCAGCGTCAGCTAGAAGAGACTAGAAATTTAACAACGAATTTAGTTGAGTCTTGACTTTCACAGAGATAACAAGCTCCATTGCAACATTTTGATTTCACACTAAAATGTATTGTTACATCACAATATGGCAATTTTTCAGATATTTTGTAATTCTTCTAAAACAACTGCCAGGGCGTGAAATTTTACATTCAGCTGAAATTGATCTGGAAATAAAATAATGGCCTTGTAGCATAACTTTGATTACGGGAACATGAAGTTGGTAGTAGCACTAACATCTTCACAATATATAAATAGCTGATGAAATGCCTACATAAATAGGACAGATTAATTTCTCATTTTTACAAAAATATAATCATACGAATCTGACATTGTTCCCCGGGGGTGTCTATTCTTGCGTACAATAATTATTGGGTTTCGCACGTGTGCAAATGCACCTCATTGCGAATAGCTTAGCCAAATGAGTGATTGCGTTATTCCACTCATAGCACATCGCTAACTGCGCGTCTTTAAAGAGACTTCTGTTCTCATCTCATGTACATATTTTTTACATATCTCATACATAAAGAGCACCGCAATTAGCTGTACAGGTGAGTAACTGGTGAAGGTTTTGTTGGCAGACTCAACATCTCCCTATCATGATGAACAAAACAATCATTCCTTTTAAAAGGGAATGTTAAGAAATCAAACTCCTTTTATGGCATCAATTTTTTCCTATTTCGCTTGAGTCACATGCTTAGAAAAAATTATCAAAGTGGAGAGAATGCCAGTTATAAAGTATGTATAGTGAATCGCATAGTGAAGGTAATTCGACTTCTCTTATTGAGCTGTTCTATTTTGACATTTTCGCTTCTCCCTGAATGGTTCATTTTTTGAATATTATATTACTGTTTAAATTGAAATTGTCACGTTGTTATCAGATACTCTTTTGAAAGAGGGCATTGGGAAATAGGTGGCAAAACCCGACAGCAAAATTTTCCTAACCTCACCAGAGCGAGAAAGCAAGGAAGTTTTGCATTTGATTCTTCTTTCTGGGTAGGTTCCCATCCTTCCAAAAAATGAGCCGACAAGAACTTCAGCTGCCTCATATTCTCTCTACTACAACTTCGCTCTCTTTTGGCAAATCATGTTCATACTCATACTCATTCCTCTGTTCCACCTCCAACGAGAGAAGATATTAATCACCAACGTCAATCCATAATTCACCACTAATTAATTTAATCAGCGAATTTCTTCCATAGAGAAAAAAATGTTGATCAGGTGGGCGTAAACCATGGCTATGAAGACAATAAATTTCTTCTATAGTACAATTTTTCTTTCGTTGTTTGCTTTAGAATCGCAGAGCATTTTTTCTGCGGTACTTTACTGCGTGCATTTGTATGTTATTTCGCTATCACATCGCTTGTCCTTTCTTCCCATTGCATAGAGTTCCCTTTGCGTATTTTTACTTTCCTTTACTTATCTCAAAAGCATTTGTTTGCGTTCATATCTTTTTTATACTGTCACTGTCGAGAATTTTTCTTCATTATCTTCCTAACCTTAAAGCCTTGTCCTCTCTGCGTTTTTTTTTCTGTTACAAAGTTACGATTGCTTAGGATTCCCCTCACGTATTGCTACAGTGTATTCCCATGTGTTCATTCACTGAAATACGAAATGGATGCAGTTGTAAACCGATTTGTTTTTTGTGTCAAATACAGAATCAAACGAGGGTGGAAAGAATGATGAATGACTATGGTTTTGGAAGAAAATGCATGAAACAAAGCATATTTCAACTGAGATCATGTGCATAGGTAGGTAACTTGTATTCGCAATAGTAGGTAACTTAGTCAATTCTTGCAATATTGCACTTATTTAACCAACAAATGAAACTGAAATCATTTAGTAAATTTAGCATTCCTGACTGAAGCTACAAATCTGTATTGTTTGATCATACTTGCAGGTTTTAAATCCCCATAATTATAGTATTTCTTACTTTTAGTCGGATTCTCACTTCGGTAAGTAAAATAGCCGATTTCATCCCAGCAGGAAGTCAAACTTCAAGCTTTGCTTAAATCATTATTCTCGCAAGCTTCTTATTCCACACGATTAAGTTTTTTTTTGGAAAATACAACCTTCAAAGCCAACACATTTAATTTTTGCCCCAAAGTACAACCCTTAACATTATCCCATCCCAATTCCAGTGAGAAATTTATTTTAAAAAATACTGCATGTTTTATTCCATCTGTGGAAGTATAAAAATGAGGCGAGGTTGGCAAATGCCAGTTTGCATTAATCGTTCAGAATAAAAAAGGAGAACTCTTTAGAACGCCTTATAAAATTCCATAGGTTTTCTGTAGTGGGAAGTAAAGAACATGCAGGTGCTGTACTTGAGAATTTGTGACGGGGAAAACATACCAACACTGCCCATCGCCATGTTTCATTTTCTCGCTCTTCACTTCTTCTCACGACAATTTTCATCCTACTTACTTATTCCCCAAAAAATAATAATAATCTGTAGGCAAATGTGTGTGTACACATATTTACATTTTTGCACCTTGACGAGGAAAAAAGAAGAAACACATCCCTGACGTGAGCTATAGTACATCATTAATAATATTATGCATGTACAATTTTTTGCTGATTGTTTTTATACAGGTCTTGCCGTTCTGTAATTTAACCCAAAAGTTTATTTCGGCCTCCTTCATTCATAATTTTTTCTAGAAGAAAGATGGGTTGGCTCTGGCTCATGTGAGTGCATTGTGTACATAGTACACACACACTCACACTTCATTTTGAATGTCAGGTGAGAAGCTCGCTCTCCTTCTTACTGGAAGAATTAAAATAAATGAATTTTTCTTCTTTTTCAGGTCTACTTTTTGAAAGAAGTTAAGCCTATTTAGAACTCAAACGCAGGTGCAAAACATGTCAAACATAAGGAGTATATTAGGCTTGTCTTTCTCACAAATGAGAAAAGTGGAGAAACAACTTGCAAGCAAAGGCAAAAATGGAGTTGAAGAACTTTTCGTTTCCTCTCATTCAATCCTAAGCAAACAAAGTTTGCTTTCATAGTCTTCTTTACGAATCTACCGACGACGACGGTAATGGAGAAATACATAAATTATGAAGTGATGGGAAAGTGCGAAGAGAGCGATTTTCGCTTACGTACCTGCTTTATGTTGTACTGTTTTATTCTACATAATACATACATACTTTTACAGGCATCCAAGTTTTGATTGAAAAGGGTGTTTAGTACTTTGTTCAAATCGGTTCTCCAGTTTTGCATTCAATCAAAAATAAGGTTTGCAAATCACAATCAAAAGAAAGGCTTTTACAATGAAAGCTGCGACTGGGGCAATAGGCAACGAAATTCACTTGCCGAGCACATTATAAGTTCTTTCCTTACAACCCTAAAATATGCGATTATGTATTCCTTACAAAAAGAAGCTATTATGTATCCAGTATAGTTATGAAAACCATAGTATAGTTAAACTACCTATACTTTCAAGCAGTTGTTTTATGAGCTATAAAAATTCCACAACTGAGTGAAAATATTAGCAACGGCAATTTTAAAGATGAACACTTTGGATACATGTGTCAGACATTATCATACCTGTTTTAATGACATTTTAACCACTTTTCGTGTGTCAGCCAAGTTTTGGTGATTCAACTAATTATATCGATGCATACAATATAATATGTAATTATGCGCTGTGTAAATGGATTTGAGGATACATAAAATGCTCAATACTTACCAAAGAATTCTTTAATTGTTTAACGAGGCCTTCGGAAATTATCCCGGAGAGATACTTCAGTTCCCCTTTTATGAGTTTTTATATATTTTACAGTTTAGTGGACCACATACATAGATACCGATTATGGAGCTCGTGAAAGTTTTGATACGAAACTAAGAGTCACTCGATATCAACAATCAAAGTAAGGAAACAAATTAATCCTATCTGTTTCTCGGATGAGAAAGTCTTGAAGTGTTGAATAACATTCGTTTGGTAAGTGGAAGAAATAGGTAATATAAATACAATTCTTTTCTTATTGCAACATGAAGTTCCCAAAATAAAAATATATACAATACAGAATCACTTGACTTTGGCTATCTCACAGTTGCTGTCAAGCCAAATCAGAGACACAGAAGAATTCAAGCTTTTGCACTGATTCATACTCGAAGTATAAGCTCATGGAAAAGTGTGTTGCGTTTTTTTAAATCAAAATATTCAACACAGTTTGAATGATCTGCACTTTGACTTTATCTCATCTGATTATCGACGTGTGACCAAAAAAGTTGTACGGTCTATAAAGCTGGGTTCATTCTTCTAGATTGACGTTAGTTTGGTGTTGTTACCGTTGCTCGTAGACAAATCATACCAAAAAGTCAGAACAAATCTTTGTTTGCCGTTGTCGAAATTCGATATTGATTCACACGAGAGAGGAGCTACAAGAGATGATTCGCGCAATACTAAAAGAAAAGAGAGAGCAAAAGTGAGTTGGACAATTAGAGCAGTTCTGTTAACGAAGACGCACAAAGGAAAAAGCAAAACTGGCTTTGGTGGAATCAGTGGTTTTACGATTATTTAGCAAAGGCTCACAAATTGTACTTTCTCAGGGGGTAATCTGAGCTTACGAGGACACGAGGAGACGCGCACAGGTGGGAAAAATTACAAAATCAAATTTTATGAAACATCAACTTTTGATGAACAAGTCAAATTTTAATGCTGTCACTGAAGCTAAAATTTTGCAAATTAAAACCGAATTTTGGAGAAAAAAACTTCACTTTGTTTCAATAACTGGACACTGACTAGCGTCTCTCTGAACTGCGTGGTTTGGTTATTATTATTTTTTGCAAAGCCGGTACTCTTTAGTTGGACACTGAGAAAAACACACTGATTAGCTTGTCGTGTTCGTCGCTCAAGAAAATAGAGAAGGCCCGAAAAGGCCACAAGGTATTTACTTAACAAAAAAAGAATGAGTGAGTGGTGGAGGATGGAAGAAAGATGTGGTTTTCTATTACAATACACATTATTTTTTTTGTACAGACATGCATTTGAAATGTGCAAGCTTGATAAGAAAATGGTCTTGGACGAGATTTGTTGCTGTAGCAGTTTAGTTTATTGTTGATCATGATATGATGATGCATGCATATTACCCAGTTTGTATGGGTGGCCATTAAGGCAAAAAATGGATGTGTAAAGCCATACTTTACTGTTGCGAGCAAGACTTGAACGTAGCGTAGTTAGCGAAAAAAATCGACAATGTATTTAGCATTTTGCATACACCTTCTCTACCTTTTGGACAAAATGCGATATGAAAATGAATGCATAAAATACATAACCATCTCATCCTCTCCAAAAACTGCAACAATCTATTGTTTGCCTTTCTATCCAAAAATCAAAAGAGACGTTTGCGTTTGGTAAGGTTTTTGAAGGCCTTTGGAATGGTGCATCCGTAATCGTAACATCCCGAGGGAATTTAAAACCTAAAATTATCGTGTGTATAGTGCACAGTGCACATGTGTAAGTACATATGCCTTTTATGTAGAGGATCAAAAAGATAACCATAATCATAACGTTCGTGGTCGCCAGTCAACTCTGCTTATTGACTGACACAGACATGTCACTTTCGGGAGAATATTCGCAAGGGTGCGTAACGACGACATTCATCAAGGGAAATTTATTATTTCAGGTCATTTCTCTTATTATGTCGTACGAATACGTTGCAAGCCTACATGCGTAATGCATGTACGATATGAATGTGAGCATTTTATGAGATACTGGTGTGTGGTGACAATAGAGTTATGCATTAAACCGAACTAATAAACTGACTCATGATCTAGTCTTTTTGGCGACTTGATTAGCAAGGGAAAAATATATCGTTAAGAGAGGCACTAATCAAGAAACTAATTTCATTTGAACGGCATTGAAAGATGTGTTTGGTGTATGAATCGTGTGACGTGTGACATGTATTGTTTGAGTTGAAGCTCTTTTTCCTTTTTGCAAGGTGCCACAGCTTGAGGCCGGGAGAGGGAGAGACAAAGACTTATTGAGTTCCTGTCTTCGTGGGCTTATGCTTTTTTGTGGGAGTTTGTTGCCAAAGTTAGCCTGTCCATGACGCCACAGTTGGCAGTAATGCACGTCCCCTATCTTCCAAACTAATGTTTGGTTGCTGAGGAAGTAAATGCTTTTATTGTTTTGCATCATTGCATAAAGTTCGTAAAATGCATTGAGAAAATTATTCATTGTTTACACAGGTACATATTCCATTTTGAGCTGCGAACACACAAGCAACTGAACATTTTTATAGGAGTTCACGCTGATTTTTTTTCGAATTGCCTGAGTCATGTTGAAGGAAATGTGAAGAATTTGCATTTTGGAATTGGGAAACGCCAAAATGATGTGAATTTTTTCACTTCTCTTCGGAGAAATTTTTGAGATAAAAAAATTCGCAAAAGCTTTTCAAGGAAGATTTATTGTGTGACCTCGAATGTTCTTTGTTGGACATGCCAATTTGAGTTATGATTATTGTATAAAATGAGGGTAATGCATCATAATATCATGTAGTAGCGTGCAGTCGAAACATTTAAGGCCATCCATTTCCTCAAGTCATCGTTTTGCCCAATGATATTGAAATTTATAGCAGCCTCAAACGCTGCGAGGAATTAATAGCGCTCACAAAAACACTAGATCTGCATTATTTTTGTTGAACCACTTTATCTGACGTAGTGCAAATTTCTCTGCGATAATGAATTTAGGTCATAATCGCAACTTAAGTTCCATTTTAGAAGTTGGCACCACAGAAAAATATAAGTAGCTGGGATTGCTACTAGAGGGTTGGAACTTAAAAGTTTGGCCCTAAAACACATCGGACTGACTGATCCATAATTAATACCTACAGAGCTGGCAAAAGTGATGATGAGCAAAAATGCGGAGGATTCTGCATAGACAATTTTGTGAGTAGGCAAATCAGCAAATAAGGCGCTATGGGGTTCTCATATGACGATATCGAATTCCTTCTGCCCAACCATTTGGAAGATTTCTTCATGAAACTGAGCAGAATTCATATTTTTCAACGCGCTTTTATTAAAAAATTTTATTACCTGGACATGACAAAATTTTGAGCGAAAATTGCACAGGTTTAAGTTTTACTATGGCATTAAAGCTTACTCACACAAGGGTAAATACTAAGAGGAGCAAGTATTTTTGGCGAGATGGTCGAAAAGGATAAATATGCAATATGGTCATGCTCTCTCTCTCTCTCGCTGAATGATGTGACTGTTCAAGATTAACGAGCAAAGGTGAATAGAATTTTTTGAAGCTCAATTATAACTAAATCGGATTCGGAGATTTTCTTTCTTATTTTAAAAGACGCTTTTTATAATAGAAAAAAATGAAAGAAGTCAATCTGTTATGGACAGGGATGATCAAAACAAGACACATAGGAAAAAAGTCAACCTGTTTCTTTGGCCGTCTGCACTTATTTATGAAACCCACACAATGCCATAATCTGAATCATCTCTATTTTCTCCTGAATAAATGAACATATCTTACCGTATAATATCATTATTATTACCTTTTCGTACTTCGAAATATTTTTGCGAGAGGCCTAGGTTCTTCAGCAAAATTCCGCTTGTTTTTGGAACGGATTTGCAGTATCTATGTATTTAGCATACCTAATACAATATTGAATAGTGCATTAAAATAGGTAGGCAAATGATATTACATATTATGCTCGATGAGTTTGATTACTATTACTGCTCCGCTCCGCATAGCAATCCATGAGCACTTTTCAGTTGGCAACTTGAATCTTATGTCAAATCACTCATTTGCCAACACCTACTTCTTAACATTTTCTTTCTGGGAGGACAACCCCAACCCAAGATGAGCCAGTTATGAGTTTGAATAGAAACTGAGCCAGAAGAACGTTAGCAAGGAGAATTTTTTTAGTCCATTTGTTGTTAATCTTTTCATCGGATCAGAAGTTTTGCGAACCGTTCCTCATTTCTCACTCGGGCTTCATAAATGTAATACACTTTCAAAAAGATGAACAGAATAAAATATGATGAATAAATTGAAAAAAAGCTCAAAGAGAAGTTTGTTTTAGAGTCAAGTTTCTCAAAAAAATGTTGATGAGATGTGAAGTGACGTAGGATGATGCATCGATTTAACCCGACTTTTTTTGACTTGTTTACACCTCATCTCTGATGCATGCAAATTCAGAAAATAGATCTCACTCAATTTGCATCGCAAAGTTCAATCATAAATTTGTAATAATACAAAAGAGAAATTCCACCTCGGGTCAGACTCACAATCAGACCAGGCCGAGCAGTCATCGACATCATCATCATCAATCTCATATCAACATCGTTGCAATCGGTAATGCAATGCATTATTGACTTGCATGCAACGATTTTTTTTGCACCCTTCATCCGCAGAGATTATCGAACTATTTTTTCGGACAAAAAGCAATGAAAACGATTCAGTATTGACCTTCAACAAAGAAAATAGAGGGAGAGTGGAGAAAAAACAAGTTCATAAAAATACCTTTTTTCTCTGTAATTTCATTTGAGCCCGCTCGAGTTCATCTTGAGAGTCTATCTGATCGGACAACGACAGTACAAGTACACTATGATGATCATGAGGTGATAGATATAGATATACCTTTTACCTATACCTTTTTGACGGGTGTTATGTTGTTAGCGCAGAAAAAACCATGCAAAAAAATCTTTTTTTTCTGAGTGATTCAGTGCAGAGAATGTGCCAGCCCACTTATGCGCACATGAATGCATGTATAAATATAGTTCTCTGGTGGTGAAGGATTGAAGTTTGTCATGACGAGTCTAGTTGTTCTCTTCTTGGAGCCGTCGACAAGTGGGCACACTTTTCTTTTTCGTCTTCCAGAGATGCTAATGATCATGATGATGATGATATGATGATACATAATATGCGAGCTCATGGCTTAGTGCTAGAGATCATGATGTGATGCTCAGGCTCTAAGCCGTACATGTATATTTGTTTGTTACCTACGAAAGCTGCTCATTATAAGCTTGTTTGGACTCATCTTTGTCTTCCTCAATTGCATCTCTCACTTTTTAGTATTTCTCTCTTTCTCTGTTCTTGATCCCCTCTTCTCGCTCCCTTCAAAATACGCGATGGACAAAAAAGGAACCAGCCCAAGCAAAAGTTGAAGCTTTTCTCTTTATATGCACACGATAATGATGCGCTGTTCAATCAAAAAATAAGATCTGTGAAATGAAAAGGATTCCTTCTTCTATAATCTTGTGTACACGTCGATTTTTTTGTCGTCGACCTGGCTTGAGAGATCTCCATAACTTTTTACCTGATCATTTGCAACGTTTGTAAAGCATTTTTTAAAGGAAAGACACTGAACAACTCATGACAGGCCTCCTCTCTGATATAATGTTAATGGTCATGATCGCCATCCTCATTGTTGTCATCATTACCATCATGAAAATGAATGAATTTGAATGGTACTTTTAATTTTTTGAAAAACATAATGAAGGCCTTGTATGTCAATAAGTATGGCTCAGTCAAAGAGGAATCGAGAAGAAAAGGTTCAATAATACCATTAGCGTCTCATATGAGCATTTCTCCCAAGTGAAAAGAAAAGAAACGAGATGGAAGGAGGCCGTGCAAAAAAAATTTTGTGTCCCAAAATGTGTACATCTTTTTGCATTAAAAATTCACACAAAACTAAAACCAATTTCCCACTTGAAGTGCTTATAGTTCTTCAAGTTGCAAAAAATTCCAGGCCAAAGCCGGAGAGATGGTTGTTGAGTTTAACTGCTGCGATGCTACTATACTAGTAGCCTGACTTGGCTTGGAATACCTACTGAAGGAAGAATTACGGCTTGAAAATAATCAGAAAGAGAGACAAAAGTGTTGTTTGATGTCATATGCCCTTTTTTGAGTGGAAATGTAACTCAACCTCCTCCAGAATTTTCTTTTCTTCATACCTCTCCCCTTTTTAAAAAAGATGATTTTAATGAAGATATCCGCTTATTTTCTTCGAGAAAAAAAGGTAGTTGTAATAGGACTGTGCTTATGATTATTATTATTATGGTAGTTAAATGCACAAAGGTTACACACTGCAATGTCATCTGCCAAATTAAAAAACAATAAAGCTATAAAATACACAATTCATAATTTATTGGAAATAAAAAGGCAGACCGGTATAGGTAGTGCAAATTACGAAAGCTTCGTAGAGAAGCGTTTTGTCAATCCATTTTTATATGATGGAGCGGGCACAAACGACCAAGAGCAAAGCACATTGTAGTCCTTATCTTTCCGTCGTCTGCCCACACTTGTCAAATAACGCTAACAAAAAATAATTACTATAATAATAATAATTTTTTTACCAGGTATTTAAAAACCCTTGAATTAGACCCTCTCTTCCTCCAAGCTTGCACAATGCATCATCATGAAGAACTTCCAAAATCAGCATGCGACTTATAGGTACTATGATATGGTACAACACCAGTTACGCTATAATCATAATCATATTTTTATGATAAATAAGTAACCCATTGCATTGCCTCGGAAAGTGCATTGCAACAAAACATATTGCCCTGCCCAGCTTTTTCTCTTGACAAATTATCGGCATATACTGTATACACATACTACACTTGATACGGGAAAAAATAATAGTAATGAAGTAGAAGGATGATCAAACAAAATTGGTGGAAAAATATTGAGCGGGCGCGGGTGGGAGGGTGGAAGGTTGACTCTTGTGATTGTGATTGGGAAAAGGCGTGCAGATACAAACAGCAACCTTGATTTTGATTTTCTGTGAATGTGATGTGAGGAGACATGCACATAGGTAGGTAACATGCACGAAACAAATAAGAGTATTTAAAGAGGAGCAATTATCAAATTGAGCATGAGCATGTTTTTTCCCACCTCCTGTAAGGTGAATTGTTCTGTTCTTGAGAAAAGTGTTGCCAATGACTTAATGTTTGATTGGGTCCACAGGGGGCATTTTATTTGTTTTGTTCCTTGTCTAGAAACAAAACTAGAATGTTTCATGAATTATTAAGAGGCCCAAGTTGCGGACACGCTCTTAGGTCATCCACCCACCCAAGATGAAATGTTCATGTCTTGAACTTGGTCACAAACTTTAGGGAGGATGAGTTATTTCTATGACGTAACAAACTTCATCAATGGAAATCCTGGAATGGTGTTCAGCAAATTTAAGAAATTTTCTGGTGACACTTTGAATGCTATAGCAAGTACAAATAGTTTCGTTAATTTCTAGTAATAATTCAATGCTTCTATTCTGACGATTACATTGGATTGTCATATTTCGATTTTGCATCAAGGAAACTAAAAATTTTTGCAACGCGGAACCGAGGCCTAAATGGGATTCGAGGTCTGAGTTGCGTGGGATTTACGACGTGCAGCACGCTCTCCACTCTCTTCCCTGCCCTGGAGCATTACAAGATCAATAATATAATAAACATCCTGAATCATGATGTGTACATATTGCACAGCACAGAGTCCAGTGAAGTTATTCAATATTTGCATCCAATAAAATTATTTCATAACTTATATAACGCGCTTATTGTAATTGTTTCAGTCAAGATCAAGCATAGTGAATATCGGTGGGTATTTAATTAATTCATTTCTACAGCGGAAACTAACTGTAAATAATACAACCATTATAAAGGCATGCAGTACAAATATCACTTGACCTGCAAAACTTGGCTTGGTGAGGAAACATTTTTTTATACTACTAGTTAGTTATTACCTGCCTACCATAAATTTTCACTTTATCTCGTTCGTTGAGAATTCGTCATGCACGAAATTACCCAAAAATGTGGCGAACGAGTGAGGACAGGAGGAACAAGAATGCATTTTCCCCATTTTTATTCTTGATACGAAAAAAATTACGAAGGCGGATAATTTATCTGAAACAAAATCGTGTCTGCAAATTTTAACATATATCTTAACAGTGAGTTACAACTTGTAGAAGCAACATCATGATTGTCGTCTCAAACATCTCCTTTCGCGTGTTTGAGTACATACGTACCATAAACACAAACAAGCAGTACAAAAATTCTAGTGTATATTTTCAGGTAAAATACACAGTATTTTTTCCCCAAAAGAATTCCTGATTAATGATGAAAACTCAATCAAATCATGAAAGGAGAAAATAATAGCAATAAATAATGGCCGAGAAAAAATATATGCATTTCTTCAATACTATATATAGTTCGTCTCTTAGAAGGCCTGACCCGAGCCGATTGCATTGTATGTTGGCGTCTGTTTCGGGCTTTGTGTAGGCATTAAAGGTGATGGTAGACACTAGCACCAAACAATATACCTTGAATTATTTTGAGAGCAAGTTAAACCATAGATGTTTTTAAATTTGTGGCACGGCGCAACATCTTGAAACCAATATCATCATACCTAGGTAGGTACTTTTTAAGTGAAAGAAAGGAGTAAAAATGAATGGAATGCTCGGGTAGGTGGAACTATGCACATGTTCCACAATCACTTCATCGCTTCTCGCACGTCATCCTGTAAAAATTAAGCATCTTACATTCTCGAACAACTTTTTTGATTACGACCAGACGAGTAGAATATATTGATTTTATAGATTAGTTAGTCAAGTCATTTTCAAGCTTTTACTAACGATTAAAATTGCATAAAATTAAATGTACCTGAGAAGCCTTGTGCAGTACATAGCTGGAATGATTCCAGCCTGGAATCATCAATGCAAAAACATTAGCAATTGCAATGTTATAATTTTATGACAAGACAAATCTAAACCACTGGATATAGCAGATGATTATGATATTGTTTGATGGCGGTCCCGCGAAGACAGACGATTGATGTTATAAATTTAAATGAGCTCCTCGTTTGTTTAATATGCTGTTTAATGTAGGCCGCATTTATTAAAAGCGTGGTAATGAGGGAACAAGAAATTATAGGAAAATGCTCTCAATATTTTACAGGAATTGTGTTTTGTCTTGGCGTAAATTCTGCTTAATTTGGAGCGGATCATAAGAGAGTAGATACAGAAAATTGACGAAGTGACATGATGTGATATACATACCTATACATACTTATATTCATGAAATAAATGAGGAGAAATGGTGCATAAATACTTAAATAGCAGTGGTGACTGATCGAATGTCTCATTTGTGCGCCTTATTTGTTGTAATACAATTCGAACAGCGTCTCCATATCCCCTGTTCTACACCCTCACACATTCATTTAATGTCTAAATACGGTAGTTACACTTGATAACTTTATTTTTTTAAAGGATAAGTAAATAATATAGAAGAATCCTTTTAGAAATTATATTTTTTTGAGTTAATGAGTCCAAGAAAAATACTTGGTGTCGTTGCTATTTGATTTGATGATGATTGACCATTTGACCATCTCCAACGATGAATATGCCAACTCGTCCCTAGCGCGGGTTGGGAACGATGTCATTCTAAGGAGAAGAAAAAGTATATGTAATCACAAGTTAAAAGTTTAAAGTAATGTTGGCACATTAAATTTGCAATTAAACATAATTTCGACACAATATTCGCACAAATATGATTCCTCCTATTTTCCTTCAAAATTAGTGATTTCAAGATGAAACTAGAAATGAAATCGCAAAACTGAATGCAAAACGTTAAAAAACAACTTTAGTTTGTGTGGTAGACAAAAATTGAATTCGAAAGGAGTTGACTCGTTGGCAGAAAAAAATACATGCATTGTGAAAAGCCCACGCACCTTCTTTTTACGCCGTAAGTAACGAGTCTAGTCAGATGTATTTTGCTGAAAAAAGAATGAAAAGATCACGTACAGTTTGTCCGTCAAATCAATAACAACCTAAATGACCTGACAAATTTTTTTTCAGAAATCACCACATCTCTAACTCTCTTGCTTTGGTCCCAGCAGGGGGCTGCGAATGTCCATTTTAACGCCAAATAAGGGTCTAATGTCTTTGAATTATGTCAGACTTCTGCACGGCAACCCCAACAACTACAAAAAATACTTTTTTGCTCTTACTTGTTGATGAGCGCTGATTGGAGATGATAATTACACAATGAGTACACTTTTACTATTGGAAATTTTAAAACGCAAAAGCTAATATTGTGCTTAAGTCTAACTGTCTTGTCTTGTTGACCCAACCCGGATTTGTGTTTTTGTAAATGTGCACTTTAGGTGCGCCAAGGGCAATAGTCGTCGAATAGGATTTGATTGATTTTTCAGCTCATATAAATACAAAGTTCGAGTGATTTTCATTTTTTTATCTGAAAATCAACGGAGATTTCTCTCATAATATATTTTATCTTTTGGCAATCACAATCACATGACTAATAAGGCATTGCACATTAGCATTTGCGTAGCAGTTATGGTGCATTTTTTTCCCAAATGAATATAAACGACAAGTTGTAAGCAAAATTGTAGATTTCAGTTCAGATTTTATTCGCGATCGCGATAAATATTTGTTGCATCGAACTACATAGATATATTAAAAAGTTGTACGCAGTTCATATTATTAACTCTAATAATAATGTGAGCACTTCCATCTTAACGTTCATTTTGTTTTTTATGCATTGTCTTCTTGTGTGTGCATTGACTAGAATTTTTTGTCATGTAGTATCTTGTCTTGAGTTTCCTTTTTGCATTTGCAGGCAAACAACACAAAAAGTTTCCTTCATATGGACATGCTATAGTTGCGCGCTTTGCTTTCCTTTTTGTCTGACGACATTATTCTGTTATTCTTATTTTTTTGCAACAAAAGAGATCCCTTTTACAAAGTTGCTTAAAGTAATCCTTTTTATGAAAGGAGGAGGATCTATATAATATTTTTCATGAAAGAGTTTGCCTTTTTACTCCTTATGACGTAATAAATGATGGAAGGGCTTCTAAGCTTGTTTATTAGGGACATCAGAAACTGAAGCTTAATAATTGTCCTTCTTCTCAAGTACATTCTATGACGTGCCGGGATTAAGGAATAGTCAAGCAGTCTCGTAATTCTTTACAGGTATTTTTTTAAATAAGAGACATGTGAATTGTACTGGGACAGGATTGAGCTTACTTATTAATTTCATTTCGTCGGTCCGTATTTGTAATGCCTTTTCCATAATAATAACGCTTCCATATCTCCTTATGCAATTTGAATTTTCTTAGGTGATACAGCTACCGTTGTCTCTGACCGGACTAGACATATTTGGTTAAAATATGCAAAGATTTGCGCTACCAACGAAATGTAAAATCAAAGACCCCTACAAATTAGGAGGTCGCGGCACAAAAAATCACATATTTCTTTTGGAGATGACAACATGATGGTACGGGGTTAACCATGAAGACTATATTGTCGTTATTAGGAGAAAAAATGCTTGCTTACGTTAATGACGAATTTGCATAATAGCATTAGGTGAATGTGGATGGATGAAATCCTTCATTACCTGGGAATCTTGGGGAAAACCACCTCATTCTTAGATACACACGTTAGCATCCCTTCACCCAAGATTTACAAAAGTAGTCATGTCACAAGAAATCAATTTACGTACTATAGTGCTTATTCCGTTTTGTGTTTCGTTTTACCACCACACTAACGCAATGGAATTCTATAGAATTAGAATGGCAGAATTAGCTAATGCCTAATTTCGACTTGTGTTTGAGCTTGCCTTATAGTCAGCTATGTATTATGCACATTTGGACACATTTTCAAACCTTACGTTATAATGTAGATAGATAGAAAAAGCGAGTCAGAATGTATTTTTCATGTCGCCATTCCCATCAAAAAATAATGCGTATTTTATGCAGAGGAATCCTCATTTCATCATTTTCACAAGACTGATTTTCCTTATTTCAAAGGAAAGAAGAAGAAGAAGGGAACAAAGAGAGACGGAAAGAGAATGGTGTTTAATGAATTCTTTTTTCACTCTTCTTTCCCTCTCCATTCTTTTTTCTCTCTAGTTTCTTTCTTCCATTTTAAAGTCTTCCTAGTCTTGAAATACATTTTTCCAAGAGAAAATTGCTGCCTGACCGGCACGCCTACAAAAATGCTATTGTGTAAAAGATTTTTTCCGGATTTTTTATTACTAAAGAGGAAAAAAATCTGGAGAAAATTATGTCTTACTTCCTCAGAAAGACGCAAATACCACAATTTTATGTTGCACTACGTCCTAATTTTAAACCCTCATAATCTTTTCCTCCATTTCAGCTCGTTCCTCAGTTTAAAAGTAAGTATGTAGTAGTGGTAGAGGATCGCACAAGATGCAAGGAGACATCATCATCAGCAACCACTGCGATCACCACCACCACTACCATCACCACCGCTGCTGCCACCATAGAACCACGACCACTCTGGTAAAAAATTGTACCAGCTGCAGCTGGCAAAAGTTGAAATTTTGAGGTTAGAGACCATTTTAAGGAAAGATATTTCAGCACGCTTATTTCCCATTTTTTACGCACATCCCTTGCATCCAACCCAACCTCGTTTGGCCTTATTTCCTTTGCATGTCTTCCATAAAGCAGCCATCCATCTCCAGTCAAAAGTACGCTTCGTCTCCCTTTTCCCG
>JAHZNI010003547.1:0-10439 GCA_027744415.1 Seira ritae | reverse complement strand
TGAAACCTTATATGAAAATGATCCTAACGAGCTAATCTTTCTGATCCTGGCATTATTTTATATGTAACTTCCGGGGCTGAAAAGTTGAAAATTCGCGTTTTTACCAAAATCGATGTATTTCTAGTGTACGCGACTACTATGAGTCACTGGAACACTCGTTCGAGACCTTTACTCTTCCTTTATAAGAGCATTAGTAAAAGTCTGAAAAATATTTGGACAGCTTCGAGAAATTCGGGTGACAAAAGTGTATTACTTCTTTTTTCCTTGACTGTATATATCTGCTGGAACGTGGAATGTTGCTTTTAATTTTTTGAAATGAAATTAGTTTCGTGAAAGTTGCATTGAGTAAATATAACAATTTCCTTTTCCAGGAAGGATGTTACAAATTGTTGAGGAAGTTTCTCTGTTAGGCACACTGCTATATGTATCTATATAATATGCTTATTATGACTGTAGGCTAATATATGTATGCCTACGTTAATATCTTATTAAATAAGGCAATAGTGTCTGCAATCTGTAGGTTTTTTATTGCGAAGTTGCTCATTTCAAACTTAAAGGAAATGGAAGAATCTTTTGTAGAGATTTCATTTACATTGTCTGGTGCATACTATAAAAACTCGAGACTAGCTATTCATTTTTATTGTCATTCAGTTATTCGGTGAGTAGTCGCCTTTTTGCTATAAATTAGAATGTCTCTAGTCTAAGTATTTTTGAGAAAGAAGATACATAATATTTGGCTATGGGAAAGTTTTCCCATTCATTTGTCATTTGATGCGATCACCTCATTCTGTTTCCAATGAAGGCACAATGTTATACAGCATGTCGTAGCATCCAAGAACGTGGCAAATCTTATATAAAAAATACGCCCTAAAAAGAAAACAGAATGATAATAATGATATGTTGTGTGATGTTGATTCATACTCGGAAGTCGTGTCGTAAGATGATATGGATTGAATTATTATCCAGATCCCATGTTGCTTATTGCCAGCGTGATACTACCACCAGCCACCAACCAATTCCATTTCTTCCCTCCCATTCCTATTGTATTTCTTTTATTGAATTGGAAAAATTCGCGGATATGAAAATGTGATATAATGTGCATAAAACATGGAAAATGTCATGTCGTTGAATTGCTGAGGAAAAAATTTCAATTGCTATATCGACAATCAATCAATCGACTTTTTTTGTTACCTGCCCGGACAGCTAAATTTTTTGTTTGTATTTACCAAATAAAAAGAAAGTGAACGCTAGGGGGCTTTTTGAGATACGCACTTCCTTTCCAATCCGTGCTTCTCTCCACGTGAGAGGGTGTCAATAAAAATCTGAAATTCATAATAATCCTGGGAATCGAAATAGTTCAGTTAGGTGCTTATTGCTTACACTGAACTCTTTTTCAGATCGATTCAAAGAAGGGCTTAAGCTCTGCGTGCAATTTCCTTTTTTTTTGTAAACGGATTAAACAATTGCAAAATTGATTCATATCCTTTCTTGAGCTCATATAGGAATATTTAGTTTTCTTCCCTACCATGTCAATTCATATATCTGAGTGTCGCAATGATTTTATTAACTGTTATTTTATCAAGAGACAATTTAACCGTTCATTTGCCTTGTGTGTTATTCCATATTTGAGTTATCATTCAGATTCAGAGTTTAATCGGAACTAAGAAATACTGAAAACGGATTAAGGACTTATGGCGGAAATTATTGCTACGAATTGTGACACTCAAGTTCGTTACTCCATCACGAACACAACTTTTTTTCTTATTAGAAATATTTCCTCACTCCTCTATAAAAATGATTTCGCGGAAGGGTGGTGGAAGATCATGCTAGATTTTTTTCGTAACAATATTTGTTCATACTTATGTATCTATCTCACGATACGCTGAAAAAAGAAATCGAATTTGGAGTAACACAGTTCATTGAAATGCAAATGAGTACATGGAAATGTGATCATCTGAACCTGAAGTTATGACTGGCATTCGTCAGCTTGCGAATGAATAATCGTTCATAGCCATTTTTTACTTTCTTTCAGATTTATAAGGAACTACGACTGACTTTCTTAGATTCCGTTGCATATCACCAAATTGGAGAAGAATGGCAGCTTTGGTGAGGAACGGTACGATGGGCACGATCATAAGTGGAAGTACAAGTACCAACAACTACGGCTTTCCTTCAGGTTCTTTCACGCATCAAAAGCAACCCATCATGCCAAGCGATCAAAAGGCAAAACTTCTTGCAATGCATCGGGATGGGAAGGCAAATGCTGGTGAGTGAAAGCACTCCTTTCTCTTTTCTATTTATCACTATTTTACAAAAACCAACGACCTGGAAGAAAAGGTTTTACTTTTGTATCTTCGTATTTTTTCTTTGGCGGAATCACTGCCATTTACATTTATGAATTTTTTAATGCATTTTCCCTCAAAATGAAGGTATCTACGTGGCGGTGGTGCTACTGGTGTACTTTGTACTAGTCACTCTCCTTTTATGTCGTTACGGGCCAAAGAGACGAAGTAGACCCATATCAGATCCGGGTGCGATGGATTCAACGATGGAACAAGGACGCTTCCGATTTCTTAATTTCCAGCTTGGCAAATCGTCCCTATGTTGCGGAAACGGATGTTGTAAATGCTTGTCTCAGATATTTTGCCGAAGAAGATGCAGCTCCCAGACGGACAACATCACCGCCAAAACGATGACCCACAACATTGAATGTGAGAAAGAGGCGAGGAGTGGGACGAGCGCATTAAAACTCAATGGACCCTCCTCAATCGCCACCACAAAGGATACCCAAGTCGAAAGCCATGTCAATGAATCGGAACAACAAAGTTCAAACTGTCTCGCCATTACTTTCGCCGGAGATGATGGAAAGGAGAGGCAGCAGCAGGGTTTTGGGATGATGTCAACTGACACCACAACTTGTGTTGACTGCCAACATCAAAATCAGAACGACTCGGAGAACGAGGAGAGCACAGAAGAGGATTGAATTGAAATGAGAGGAGAAAGTATTAAATTACAATACACAGAAAAAAACTTCTAGAGAAATCCTGCTGACTCTACCAGAAAGCAAGAAGACTATATTAAATAAATAGGATATCGGTATCATCATGCAACATATTATTTGCCCAAGTCGATAAATAAAGTGGATGGAAGGGCGATGATGGCGACAAAGCAAAGCCATCGTGAAATGACATTGACTTATGAGAAATTCATGATCTTATCCTATTCTCAGAGTTTGCCAATCCATGACTTGAGTTCTAGTGATTTAGTGATAGCTAGGTTAGCGATTTGTAAATATTTGTACAACCCCTTCCCTCCATATCTCCATGTACGTTATTATTTTTGTCTTTTTTCTTCAACTCTGCAAACTGCGAAGGTTAGCCCTGATTGAGCCTTTGTAAAAATAACTTTGACAATTCGATATTTGATATGACGAAAGAAAGTCGAATAAATAAAAATACAATATACTTTCTTCAGAGCGAGAGACAGGTTTGTTCCTCATGAAAAACAATGTGTATATCTAGTCTATACCATTGCAATGTAATTTAAACAAAAATCCCTCATCCGCATCTGCCCGGTCGAGGTCAGTCGCTTTTCATTCCGAGAAATTTATTTAACTGTAACTGTAACTGTAACTTGCATACACATTTTTAAGCTCGAAGAAATTCACGCGGGTTACTAGAAAGCTATCCCTTTTCTCAAAAGTATTTTTCCACTTCCAATGCAGTGAACTCGAAAAGTTAATTCCTGTGACTGGTGACGGGTTTCTTTCTGATACGAGATACGAGAAAGGCCAATGCCACTATGATAGAAACACATACATGTTCCGCGAAACTTGATATTTATCCAAAGGACCTGATATTATTGTGTCCAAGCTGAAATTAATTAAATTGCTGAGAATTAGAAGAATATGTCAAAGGCCTGGAATAAATCTATTTGGGCGAACCATTGAACCATAACCAAATCAACCAACAAACTATATGTATAAATTAATTAGTTAAATTGCGTCTACTGACATTTCAAATTTCAAAGGATAATATAATGCTCTTTAATCAGAAAAGATGTCATTCTTAATCATATTATCTATTTTATCTGCGATGCGATGAGGGATAAAATTATTAGCTTGGTATAAGTAAGCTTAAGGCATTACACATCCAGAATCTGCTTTTTTAAGTAATTTATAATGAAGGGCTTGTTGGATAGCACTTGTAAGTTATCAGACGAATATTATAAAATGCGATGGAATATTGAATGTAAGCTTATATATAATATATATGCGTACATTGAAGATGATATATAACTTTATTGTAAGAACAATACTAAATATGAGTATATGTGTGTATGTAACCATGTACACCCACCATTAACATTCGCGTAATTGATTGAAATTCGTAGAAATAAAACGACAATGGCGGGCTGTACCAGATTCCATCTAAACTCTACACAATTTTCAAAATGATTCAGAATTAATACAAAAGTTAGGCCAAGAAACACTAAGAAGTTATAATATCGAAACATTAAAACATTTTATTTTCAATCTTGACGAAAAGTTTTAACTACTTCATAACTTATTTCTGTTTTTGAATATTCGTTACTTATCACGCGGAGGTCCATGGTCGTAACTTAAAACAAACATAAAATTATCAAAGTTGTACTGCCTTCTCATCGACCCTGCTCCTAATTGTACAGACTACTTATTCTTCTCATTTGCCACACTTGGTTAACTGGGTTAACCGTTTCCATTGTAGCTCAGTTGTTGAATGAATTTGAATTCAACTCTGAATCTGAATGAAAAGTGTAACATGAATTCATTGATGAGTTTTCTGAAGTGTATAATATAATGTTTAATGGAACAGAGAAATCGATTGAGAAGCGATTTTTAAAAAATGACTTTGAAGGAAGCCGAAAAAATTGTTAATTTGATTAAATTTTCCGACCCCATAGAATAGAGATAGACTTGCAATTCCAAGGGTAAAATTTTCACAAAGTGTTTTTGAAATTCGAAAATGGGGGCGTTCGAATCGAATCCAACTCGACGGCCTCCTCGCTTAGTAAAAAAATACTAAAAGATCAAGATACCTTTTCGCTTTTGATGTGCATAATATTACGTAGCTCTCAACTGAGATAGGGAATACATTATTCTGATAACATTATTCTGATAACGCTACTCTCTCTTCTCCAGGCTCTCAACTCAAAAATGAAGCGACGCGAAGAAAAATAATGTGCAGCTATAGGCTATAGCGTGAACAAAGACAAAGTCAAACAAAAGCAGACTTCGGCCTCAGCATCTGCGAACACATGTCATCAGCTTGCTTTGCAGCATGTACGAGTCCTCTAGTGTCCATCTCCTCATAAACGAAGCACGGTACCCCAGTCATTTAAAAAGTTGTGGCGGGAAAACTCTTTGCCTGTACTTGACTATTGCGATTCTTTCAGAATTCTATTGCATGCAGGGTGGTAAACAAAATTAATCCAAATTTCTAAAAACGTTAAAAAGCTATTTAGTACAATTTTTTTGCGTTGACAGCGGAAAAGCAGTACGAAAAACGTAAGAGAATTCCTCTGTTATCAAAATAAAACTTTATTTGCACTGCTATGAATTGTTATGGAATCGAATAGAATTGTTTTTTCTGGAACAGAAAAACAGAATACACAAATTGCTTTCCCAATTCTAATTCTAAATCTCAATTGTTTCTTTAGTGTCATCAGTCATGTCGAGTCCGACCCCAGATGAGCTGGAATTTCTTACCGGCCAGGAAGAAATCGAAATCATTCCAAAGTTTGATTGCACCACAATCTGGTTGATTTCTACTGATTTGGGCCCCTTCAAGGCTGGAATCCCGATAAAGGTTCCGCTCTGGATTGCTCTTCATCTTCGAGCTCAAAACAAGTGTAAGATCATACCTCCTGATTGGATGAGCAAGGTTAACTTGGAGAAAGCCAAAGAACTAGAAATCAAATCCCCGTTGTTTACTACGCCACCGTCTGAGCACTACATGCAGATGTCCAAGATGATCTTTGAAATTGCTCCTCAGGACATTCCTGATTCTGATGATGTGAAGGTTCTCATCAGGGTATAGTAAAATAATCCGTTATCCAGAACATTTATTCTACCAGTTGCAAGTACGTATTCGTTAAACTTAAAGTTGTTAAGTGATTAACTTTGTAATTTTCTATAGGATATTTGGGATTCTCGAATGGCAAAGCTCCGAACTGCCGTGATTACTTTTATTGACAAGGGCGCATCCTGGGCCAAGGTTGACAACTTGACTGAGTTCGAAATGTGTTCCATTCGACCCTTCTTCCCGAATGCCTTGGAACAACTTCATCGTTTCCGCAGGGTGAGGTCATCAAATCAATCATTTGATTTGTTGAATCACACATTATGATGCTTTCGTAATTCCTACATGTCACATGAGTTATTTTTTTCCTATTTCAGACGATTCAAGTTGCTCGGCTCTATGCTGCCGGGAAGTCATCCGAGGATGTTCGAAAACTATTTCGTTTTTGATAAATCAAGTCAAATAATTGATTGCCATGATTCCAGTGTAAACTTCAACTTTAAATGCGAAAGCGAATTAATCTCATGAACTTGGATTTTTTTTGAATTTCTGATGATGGTATTATTGTTCTTCAGAGTACAAAGTAAGCTTTGATTTGTATACAATTTATAACTTAAATGTAAGCACCAATCAATTGTGTCAATCGATCTGCATAAATAAATCTTTTTGTTTGATTTTTATGCATAGAGCCGCCCACCCTATAAAGGATTTAGAGATTGATGTATGTCCACGCTGTCTGAGCTTATCAGTGGGGAGCGGAAAGAAAGGCCTTATTTTTAAGATGAAATGAAAGTTCAACAGTGTATTAGTACGGGTAATAAAATAACTGATTTATGAACTTAACAATGTATTGTTAGTTATTAGAGCAACATATTGGTGTCTACAGGAACTGAGTTACCTGAAATTAATGAAATAAATTTGAATTGATTAACAATAATTAGTTATGCTTTTTTGAAGTCACTGCCACCCACCGGTTTAAACAATCGAGAAGAAAATGTTAAGAAAGCTTCATGTTCATTGGAGTTAGGAGAAGGATATTTATTAATGATAGTGCATTTTGCTTTTGTCGCAAGGGTCTTGAAACATGGAAATGACGCATTCTACATTAATTCTTTTTCCAAGAATCAATAAACAACTAGACAATTTTGGCAAAAAAAAAACATTACGTATATTGAGTATTTCTGGATATCATTAGTTTTCTCCTATTACCTAAAACCAAAGTGCTCATTTCATTACGTCATTATGACATTTATAACGTCAAAAATATTGGTATTCATATTCGTGTTTATGCATTCAAACTCTGTCTGTTGCGCATCTCAAAATAGTTAGCATTTCACTTCGTTGATTTGTTGATTAATTAATAACACGTTCATATTTGATACCTCATTAAACTCCTGCTGGCAGCAAATTCCTGGCCATTGTCAACATAGTATCCTTCATCGCCGTCATTAACATGTCTGAATAGGTGCTTTATTGCAAACAATAATAGGGAACATGCATTATAACATTTCATTTTCATGTTCATCAAAACCAGGAATGAGGCAAACAGGCTACTTCGACGTGGTTCCTTCAGTCAGTTCAGAGTCCAGAGGATCCACAAGAATACATGGGAAACCTTTACTTTCACCAACCACTGGAGAACTGAGTTCTTGTGCGTAGAAATCAGCTTTTCATCCGCCCGTCCACTATTAAAACACTATTGGGAGTTGGGCAAAACACTCCGCAAACATGCAAACTTGAAATTAGGTACGTCCGTCGGGGAGGAGACGTAGAAACAACAAACACTTCACCTTTCTAGACATGAAGGGAAAGTCTGAAAGTGACAACAGGTGCTTCGTGAGTTACACCTTCCCCTAAATTTTCCAACGTCATCATATTATGTCGTTTGGAAAATTCCTCGGGTAATTCAGACAGACATTTTTTAGAAATCACGAGACGTACCTATTGACCAAGTTTTAGGCTTTAAAATTTGTTATGATATGTGCATTGCATTTGACATAAACTAGTATGATGGCTTTCTTTCCCTAAAACCATTCGTCTCACGCCTACACTTTCCCCTGGAGTCTTTTCGTTACAAACAGGTCTCAAATTTTTCTATTCTGAAAAATTCACACGCTTCAGTTTTAAAATCACAGAGACTTGATATTTAAAGCCATCATTAAGATGTCACGTCACGTTTGGGAAGCTAAGTCCTTTCATACATAGTTTTTCCTGAATAACCCCATTCGTCATAACTCATTGTAATTTCCGGAATAAAATTAGGATAGCATTGGAGAATCTATTCCTTTCTCGTCTTAAAGAAAATGTACAGTTTCAGCACGTGAAGGACTATTTTGAAGGAATGGAAACCATGCAACAATTATTCGCGTATCTACGTACATGCATAACCAGCGTGTGCATTTCATTGAGAAATCTTCACGAACTCTATCATTTAGAATTAATCATATCTAGTTTCCCTTAACTCATGCATCATTAATGATTAGGATCTCAGAAATGAAGATTGCGTGTTTTAATATTCACGCGGTGATTATTTCCGTAACTGAAAATGACTGAACAAGGACGATTTCAGACAAATATGCTTTTATCTCTACTTCCTTTTTTGGCTTTCATGATTATCTCACAGAAATTACATGAATTCCACTGCATATAAATGCTGAAATAGTGCATCCTTCAGATTTCCAATCGAAAGCATCGTACGTTACAAATTATACAGAAAGTATTAGTGCATTAGAATTCCAAAAGAAGCTCAAGTTAAGCAGATGCTGTGTTGTTAATACATACCTCCACGTATCGAAGCAGAAAGGCTTTTTTTACTCACGTAATGTTTTCGAATAAACAAATACACGCATAGATCTATGAATCCCCTGGAACCAGCTAAATTACTTGATTAAAACATTCGGTAACGGAAAATGGGACATAATAATGCACAAAATGAAATTATTGCTGACTCGTCAGGAAATAATTAAACATCACTCCACTTCAATCAACATTATTTTTGGGCAACGATCAGTGCGAAAGCTCTGATGAATAAAGAATTGAGCTTCCAAGCTTGAAATGATGATCCAATCATTTTTTACAAAACACAAAAATATTTCTGCGAATTCATTTTTTCGAGAGCAAAAAGCATTTTTTTGATGAGTTTCTGCTCCCTTCGATTGATGCAGAAAAAAATTTAATTCCATAAAAATGCCTCCTATTATATACATGATATTGATTTTTGAATTTGTTTCCTGCAGCTAAATATGTTATCTCACTCTGGTTCTGGTGTGAGCCCCGGTTTCCTTTTAGGTATTCGAGTCAATATGAAGCACCTATGAAAAGGTCACTGGGCTAATTCCTCAAGAGCGCCATTGAAAAGCGGCAATATGCAGCCACTGTGAAGTGATCCTTTTCATTAGAGTTGAACAAAAAAAGTGTTGACTTTCCCCGAATTTTGAGAGGAACTCTTACGTGGAAAACACTCTTGAGTTTAGCACCGTGCATTGTGCGTGGTGCATGAACATGAAGAGCTGAAAAGGATTTTATTACTTTCCTTTGAGGCTCAACTTAATTCACAACAGCTATTTATTTTCTTGTATCAAAAAATATATATATATATCAAGAGCAGTAGTACCAAGTAGTACCATCGATATCATATCGCCGTCATCATCATCATCATCACCAACATCATTTTATCATGTAAAACTTGTTTTGTTGCATAAATTCCCCTTTTTATCAAAAGAAGCACGCAGTGATGGATACAAGATGAGATTGTGAATGTTACGGTCAACTTCCGTTCCTTGTCTACTTTTACTACCCATTCTCACTTTCTCCTCTCCTCTTTCGAATCTTTTCAGAGCGAGAAACCCCAGTTGGTCCACACAAATGTAGATGGATGAACAGTGTGTAGAGTCGTATAAAAACATCGATACTCCAATAATATAGTTCGATGGTGAAGCTAGAAAAAATTACACTCAAGAAAGAGGAAGTTTTTCCCCATAAGAAATGCTAGAAAAAGTGGCATAATAAGTTGTTGTTATTGTCGTTTTTTTCGAAAAATAACTATGTTTTCCTCTTCTTCTTTAATAGAGTCTTTAAAAAAGATTTTTAGTGTCGTCTTTTGTAAACTTACAAGGATAATAAGAAACGGAGAAATAAGGAGAGTGGAGACGATTTTCTCCACAAAATCGCAAATCCTTTTTGCCAGTAGCTCGTAGTTTCCCCTTCGTCGCACATATTACTCAGTTATCTTGGTTTGTAAGTTTGTATGTCTGCATCTTTCCTCTTCTTCCTCCCTTTCAAGATTACGGGTTTCCCTTACAAGTTCCTCCATTTTTGGGGTTAGCGTTCACCGCATCATATGCGATGGCCAAGACGAGGACCATTGTATTGGTAAAAGCT